>JAVDBV010070572.1:0-11018 GCA_032619315.1 Piper longum
CCGATCGCCACCGCCAAGTTTGTCGTCCCCGAGTTTACCCGTCAACATTGACGGGAAACGAAAACAAAGCTAATGGGCCGTGGCCCATTCTTATAGGCCCATGTAATATGGGCCTGGACCATATGATATGGGCCTGGAAAATGATGAAGGCCGAGTTTACTTGTCTGTTGCTTTCACTCATTCTATGCATTTTTGGATCCCATCCTAATGAATGTAGTTCTGTTTTGTCTTTTTCTTCTTCTTTTTTTTACCATCTTTTTTTTTTTGAGATCTTGGACTTGTTGATTGGATTAGAAAATCTTGTAAGGGGTGTATTTTAACATGTATTGACACGAAAGAAATAAAATATAACGCATATGAAAATTTCTGACCAAAAGAGGTTTATGCTCACTGTATTTTACAGGAAGGAGCAATATAAATTCCATCAATAAAATGATAATTACCTTCGAGTATATACATTCAATGGGAAGAAATTTTCATGTTTTTCCTTTTTCAAAAAATATTATGGAATTCTTTTTACACTGCCACTAAGTGGTAACAACGATTGTATTGCAGAGAGAATGCATTCAATGAATGCTACTATTAATATAAAATACACCGAGTTGATACAACGTTTTGCCGCTGATAATCTTCTAAAATATTACATTTCTTTTTTATGCCAAGCAAATGGATGATAACACGTATGAATGGCCCTAAAGGAGAATTTTGATGTGGTTCCTTTATGAGTACTTGGAGACAAACTCCTTCCAGCTCCCCATCGTTACTATTCGTATTCATTTTTCTTGGTGAGATTTTACAAAATTACCGAAAAGGAGTTGTGAAATTACAGAAAAGCGAATTTTCTAACATCCACTTGGTTGCTTATAAGTGTTAAAAAACCTCCTCTCCCAAAGAACGAGGGTACAATTCTATCTACAACCTTCAATTATATTATTTTACATCTCCATGCATGCAGCACAAACAGCTTAACATGATCACAAGTAATTGTGTATACAATGTTTTTTGTTAGTTGGCTCGAACTCTGAGTATGGCATTTGTGATTATCTAGTGAAGGTGTTAAGAACACGACTGATGTGATTCTCGACCTTGTCTCTAATGACGTCCTTCCAATTAGTAGCATACCTGAAAATAATGTGATTTGGAGTTTTTTTTTTCTTCTGCGATCTAAGTTCAAATAGGGTCTGCAATCAAATCAGTAGTAGTTGTATATGGCCCAAGTCGGGCAATCGATCTCCATCAACAGACCTTATCTAATTAATTTGTCTTTTATAATCAATCCCTTCTTCATGGCTATGCATGAACAAAAAATATCTTATTGGCCGAATTTTCTTCATCTATAGAACATAACCCATCCGTCTCGTGCAGTTTGTTCACCTCATCCTTTATGTACGTCAATTTATAACAGTTTCCTCATCAATCAAAATATTTTTAGACTTGATCACTGCACGCAAGAGTGGCCAAGACATTGTTGACGTCTACATGAACTTTTTCAGTGTTAAAAATTCAGACCACGTTTTTGGCTCCTTTTGCCTACCCATCGCATGCGTTGGACAACATTATATGGTGAAACGCTTTGGGGGAAAGCTCGTTCATCGTGTTCATCGCCTTGAGTTCATCAGCATGGGGTTGCCCTCTTCTCCTGCTTTCCATCTCACCTTCTTCCTTCTTGTTGGAGCCATAGCAGGACATGGCCACAAAAAGCCCAACGAGAAGCTTAGCAACCTCAGGTTATACTGGCATGATGTTGTCAAAGGGGACAATGCCACTAATGTGCCCGTTACGCCCGTTACATTTCCCAGAAAGTCGCCCACCGGGTTTGGGACGGTGTTTGTGATCGACGATGCCCTGACCATAAGCCCTGATCCGAGATCACTGTTGGTGGGGAGAGCTCAAGGATTCTGCGTAGCAGCTTCTAAGGAGGAGATTGGCTTGATGATGGCCATGAATTTCGCCTTCATAGCCGGCAAATTCAATGGAAGCTCACTCACCATACTGGGGAGGAATGCAGTCTTGTCGCCGGTGAGGGAGATGCCGGTGATTGGTGGCAGCGGAGTCTTCCGGTGGGCTCGTGGGTATGTGCAGGCGAAGACATTTTCCTTCGATCCAGCAACCAACAATGCCATTGTGGAGTATAATGTCCATGTCTTGCACTACTGATAACCTCTTATGTTTTGAATAATACTAGGTGCATTTCTCCTTGCGAGCATGGTTTGTCTTCAAAGATGTGGTTAAATGTTCTTCACACTTCCTTGTAAGTGTGCGATGAGTGCAGCATTGATACAAAAAACTAGCTAAAACAAACAAGAGAAGCAAACCGAAAAAAGACCATTCTATCGACTACATGCTATGCTTTCACCAAAGGCTAATAAATCGCCCTGCACAAATACTTCGACGGGAAACTTCCCAGGGCAAATGATTACCCACCCGCTACGAAAGATGAGTTTTCAATCTTAGGGGCGACTTTGAGATTGGAGGAAAATTAGGCCACCAAATTCAGAAAATGGAAAATATGAACAAACCCTAACGAGTACATAAAATTTTCAATCGATGGCAGAGGAATCAACGGTTTTTGGTTGCTGTTTTTGGGTATAAATTTCTTAGAATGATTCGTTAGACAAGAACTCTTAATTCTGCACCCATATTATGTCAACACTCCACACACCCAATATATAATGCCAGTGGCATCACCTCATAAAGGTCCAGAAGAAAGAGCATTGTCCAAATCTGCTATCAAATCTTCAACATCCTCAATGCCAACAGAAATACGAACAAGATCGTCAGTCAGGCCTCTAGCCTCACGAACAGAGATAGGTATGCTTGCATGGGACATGAAGCATGGCAAGCTTATGAGCGACTTTACACTTCCTGAAATTCATTCAAAAAAAAAATTCTCTAAGAAATTGAAGAAAATGTCCCAAATTTTTTTTAATCAAGGCTTTAAGTTTCAACTATTTTAATTATTCTCACAGGCATCTAAGGGCACATCACAATCTACCTGGAGGTTTGACGAGGGTAATGAACAATGTCTTATCAATACAAAGCTTTAAACTAATGTCTAACTTAAAGGGGCAGGACAAATTAAGATGGAGTAATCTGGCAGATATAATTTTTAAATAACTTAATGAAATGAATATTATAAGGTATTATCATAATTATTTGAATGAAACATATGTGCTTTAGATGCCAACAAAGATTTAATGAAATTGCTCACTATACAACATAACTTCCATCATGAAACAAAGAGAGTTAAGTGGCAATCAGTAAGGGAAGTGATGTTACCAAAACTAACAGTAATGCTGAAGTATTTTGTACTTTCAACAATGTGCTTGGAAAGTGCTAGAGATCCTGTCAAAAAACTGAGGACAGAACCAGCGCCTTTAGCCTGTCAAAGAAATGGCATCTTAGGCTTTGGTGGACAATGGTTTCAGTGAAATATAGAAAAGTTTTTGCAAAAGAACATACTTGAGAAAAGTGCAATGAACGTCCAGGATGGTCTGGGAGACCAGCATAGTTAACTTTCTTCACCTTTGGATGAGATGCAAGAAATTCAGCTATCTTTTGTGCACTTTCCTGCACAAATAGACCAAGAACGGATTGGTGATGTTCAGCACAAAAATAATGACACTATACTGGAAGGAGACTAGTCCAAAAAGTGCCATGCCATTGTCTCTTCCATTACCCACCAACTGCTTCAGTGTGACTTAAGAGAATGGTTGTCTAAGCTTTCTAACTCATATTTTGTAGCAGTTAGTGGTTGCAAAGACAAAAACATAGGACCTCTTTTCAAGTAAAACACACAGACAATGGGTTTAGTCTCAACATCTTCTTGAGAACAAGTTCTGGGGGAGAACTCATCCCGATTGCGATTTGTGAACCGCAAAAGCACACACATGTATTAAGCACTACAATAGAAATGTACCTGCTGTGCTTTAACACGCAAAGCCATAGTCTTCACACCTCTGCGGCAAAACAAACAATCAAATGGAGACAAACCCGCACCTTCAGCATTTTGCAAAAATGCTATTTCTTTTGCCAATCTGCAGAAAGTAACATCAAAAGGAATGTAAAGCAGAATTTAGCAATAACAGACATTAGTGACTTATGCAAGTTAACCATGCAACTTTGCAGATATTTGACGTCTTAGTTAAATTAATTGCAAGGGTTCAGCCATTTTTCATACAAAGCAAGGAGAGGCTAGTCGACATAAATTCATCAATTGAAAAAAGGTTTTGTAGTAGAAAATAGCATGCATCATAGTTGCCAACCTTTCACCCTTAACAGCCAGTACTCCAGCCATAACGTCACTATGCCCGGCTATAAATTTTGTTGCAGAGTGCATGACAATATCTGAAAGTGTGACAGAAAGGTCACTACTAAAACAAACATGTCTGTGACAAAAAAGAACTCTCCCACATAATCCTCATGACTAAAATAGACAGATTTCAGCAATTAAAAAGCGTTATAAAAGACATAATCACTTTTACCTGCTCCAAGTAATAGTGGCTGCGAAAGGACTGGAGACATTATACTGTTATCCACAAGAACAAGAGCTCCATGCTTGTGAGCTATACATGATATCCTCTAAAATAAAAAAATAATTGGTCATTTCATCGTGTGGTTAAACAAACATATAAAGCTTAACTAAGAAAGTTTCCACGACTGAGCTGTAAATGTGGTGGAAGGCACGCTTCCTGCATCAAACATGACTACTAGATGAATACAATTCATAGGAACCAAATGACGAGTCACTAGCAAGTAGCAAGGAATAAACTTCATGCCACCATTGAATTTCCAAAGCTTGCATTCAACTACGTAGAGGATGGACTTAGGAAAAGGTACACTAATTTGTTCATTCATTACCAAATTAACCAAAATAAAAGATGAATCTGACAATAGAGTGTTCGACCAAAGGGCTTCAAGGGTACAAAAACAACCTGTATGTCTGATATTTGCTGTCGTGGATTGGTTGGACTTTCAAGCCACACAAGCTTAGTCTGCGGCCCAATTGCAGATGCCACCTCATCTAGGTCAGTAGTATTAACTCGCCTAGTACAATACAAAATCCATTTTCCCACTACTCACTTAGAAGAAAAGAATGAAAATGAAAAACAGTGTTAAACTAACTTCACCACTATCCCCTTTTTGGGGATTACTTGTGACAGCAAACGATCTGAGCCTCCGTAAATATCATCACCAGCAACAATTTCCTGACCTTAAAACAGAACGTATGAATATCAGTAAATGCTAACACAACTCAGCTTAGAACGCTGAAAAGTTCAGTTCATCGACCAGTTTCGACAAGATTTGCCACAGCAGTTAAAGCTGCCATTCCACTAGTGAAGCAAAATGCTCGGTCAGCCTTATCCAGCATTGCCAACAACCTGATATTGAAAAAATCGGTAACTTAGTACAACAATCCAGAAGGAAGACAAAAAAACAAACGAAACAGCCAGTAAAAAACAACTTTCACAACAGGTGTGCAAGACAGCAACTTTACTTCTCTAATTCATCTCTAGTAGGATTTCCACTTCTAGTGTAGTCATAGGGTCCATTCTCCACTGCTGAGGGCTTCAAGTCACAGACATATGTCAACTACCCATTAGAGATCATAACAAGCAATATTTGGAGAGTTAATCCACCGACTATTTTTGGTCAAAGCATACATATAAAAACATTTAGGCATATGTTTGTATTTATTTTAGTTTCATTTTCTCATCACATAACAAATTGAAAAAGTAAAAACTTATTGAAGAAAATGTATATGATATTTCTTATGAAAAAAAAAACAAAACTCTTCCCCCTCCACCCCTAAATTGTAAGGATATTGAAAGGCACAATTGTAGCCACTCTCATGTCAGAAACCAAAACAAGTTCTTGAACACCGTTCCTAATTTTGCAGTAAAAAAAAAAACATCCGGACTCAAAAGTCCATGTTTCACATACATAAAACCATAAGCAAAACACAATATTTTGAGGAATCCGTCGCTGAAATTACGCTCAATTTAACACGAACAAAGTAAAAATCACATTTCTAATCCCATATTGACGCATCATTTACATTTCAACCTACTTATAAACTGCACACTAAAACATAACTACGTTAACATAAGCCCCAAAACGTTACCTGCTTAAATGTAGCTGTCTGATATAGAGGAGTATTCAGTGCGCCATATGGATCAAAAGTGTTACTGAAGCTGACCAACAGCGTTGACATCCCAGGTTCTTTTGCACTGAGATCTGCATCAGACAACCATTTTAGAAACCTCACAAGCCCATAAACCAGTAGGGCACCTACAACTCAGTTAAACATAACTGACTGGCGAACGCGCCTCATCATTCAACCCTTTTGTCTCATCATCACGAGTGATCATATCCGACAACATTGGTTGCCCAACCTCTCCTCCTCCTCCTCCTCCTCCAATACAACGCAATTCAAACCTTCTTGGAGATGCAAGAGACCAATCTCTCCGAAGGGAAACCCTGTTATGTCCGGCATTGCGCCGAATTGGACAATTTGAGACCTGTCAATCACAGTTCGAAACTATAGGCCACCACAAGCACCAAAACGCCAAAATAAAACTAAAAAAAAAAACAAATACCGCGAATAACTAGGGGGGAGATAGGAGAGGGAGAGCTTACAAAGCAATAATGAGGTCCGCGAAGTGAGTAGAAAACTGGGGTCGATGAACAAGCCATGTATGGGTAAATCCCTGTTCTTCGCCTAATCAAAACGGCACAAAACAAGGCAGGAGACGAGGCCGACCTGCGGTGGCGTAGAGGGGAGGGGATGGGCGGAGATGTGAATCGGCGGCGGCCAGAGGAGGAAGACGGGGGGAGGCTTAGCCTAAGAATTAAGAATTAAGAATTAAGATAGGGTTTATTGTAATTTGCTTACTAATTTTTATTCTATTTAATTTAATGTTTGTTTGGTTTAATTAGGTTTACGGTTGACCTTTTGTCGTGCTTAATCCGCTAATTTTTATTTTATTTTGTCAAATTGAAGGTGTAAAGTTAATTATTTGTTTTTTAATTATAAGAGTAATTAATGAATATTACAAATTATTATTTTATATATACACTATTAGTATCCTTTATTTTGAAAAAAAAAGGATTAATTAATGGCTACTTAATACGCTATTTGCGATTAATAGGTGAGTATTTTTTGACATAATGTCTTAACTACGACTTTTGATTGTCCGAATTGATGGATTGTGTTTAAATTTTTTAAAGAACAATCAACCGATATTAAAAATTTCTTAATAAATCGATCATATATATGTTAAAGATCATGAGTTTAAAACAATTAATGTGCTATTATTATAAGTATTAGTAATTTTTTTACCTACTTATGGCTATATAATTCTGTAGTATATAATTATAAGATAATTAAGGCTATTTTGTTGTACGTAAAGGTAGGGTATGACTCGGCTATAGTTTGGTCAATACCATCAGTTGTAACTATTAATAGTTTTTCATACTATTAATCATGAATATACTATTAACCAAATTCATGAAGTTCTACTGTAAATAAAATTTAACTCTTTTGTTATAAGATAACCGGTCAAAACTTGGTTAATTTTTAACATTTTATATAACACATCAATTGATAGAAAAATATATAAGATTTAAACCATAATTATTAAAAATAGCTTCTCATGCAAAATATCTAATATTTTTTATATTTAAAATAAAATAAATTAATATTATAATTATAACAAAAAGAGGCTTCAATGTATTGAGCTCCAATCATTACAATAGTTTTATTTAAAACATGCTTTAAATAAAAAATAATTCCATATTTATGGTATGTGACTAAGTTAATAGATGAAATTAGAATTTATTCATAATATATATAAAATGTCATAATTTATTCGATGAAATCAGTTAAACTTTTATGGTTAAACTGTGTTATAATCATTTATATTTCTAATCAACTCGACCGAGCTAAAATAACCAAAATTTTCAATATTTTTTACCATATTTATGCAATTTAATTCGTTATAATCGTAAATCGGCTAATCATTTATAGCCCTATAACCATTTATAAAACAAGCTATCTAAACTCACATATATAATAATCCTGCCGACGTACGTAGTAATAAGATCTTAATGAACTGGTTGGGTGGTACGAATATATCCATACCAAAATGCTAATATTTTAAGGAACGAGGATAATTAGTGTGACTAATTTGACAAGGTTTATTTTTAAGGGCTTACTTGCAAAACAAATACAAATAATTAATTTGACGTTGTAATTTCAAAGATTGATTAAAATTATAAATGTGACTGATCGAGCTTTCTTAAGGTTAAGGTGACCATAATATACAATATGAATTAAACTAAACATATGTACGCAAACTTTGGATGCTCTCGACCCAAGTCCGTCCAATTAAGCTTGTCGGCAACCTTATAAACAAAAAGAGTCCATTCCAACGAGATATATAAGCATAGTTTAAACAGAAGCAATAATCTCACTGATCCCATGCTCACTTAATTACTAGAAACTTAATTTACAAATTAAATATAGTGAAATAATTTTGCAAATAATCAACATAAATTATAATGTTACCATATATTAACTTGATAATAATGTACATAATATAAAGAATTTGACAAGCTGCACACAATCAAATCTTATGCGATGATTTATGTACGGGAAAATACAAATTAAGTTAATCCCATGCATGGCAGTAAGGAGATTTACTTGCACATTGGTAGCGTGTTAATCGAGCTATGGTTGAGATCAATTATCCTCAAGCTCGACCCGTTTATTTTAAGTTCAAGTTTAGTTCAAGTCAAATACTAAAAAACTTAGAGCATTATAAATAGAGAATGCATTTGATGCCATCTCTTTTAATCATCCAACATAAGCATTTGCTTTGATAATAGCGTGTATGATAAAGTAAGCGTTGGACTCCTTTGGGACATTCCCTCCTTGGATCAATATTATAATATTGTTGAACAGAAAATATTGTTATGTATCGTCGTTATATATACACTCTTATTAATAAAAGTATAATTTAATATTTATTTAGGATTAAAAATAAAAAAATCAGTCAATCAAAATATTAAAAAAATCTAAAAAATATTTGAGGGTTTGAATCTTGATAACATTAATTTTTTAAAATATTAATAAAAATATATTTTATAATAAGAATCACGAGTTTAAACATGATTAATCTTAATTTTTAAATTCTTAGTAAGAAGAGTCTATCTAATTATTTTTTAAAAAAATACTAAAAAATAAATAGTTATAATTTAATTTTTAAAAATATGTTTAAAGTCAATATCAATTTATATCTAATATACTAAATTGATATTTCATAAAATTTATATATATAATTAAAAATTATTAGGTCTTATGATTTTATATTTTAGCTAATATAATATAATATATGTACCATCACACCAAGAAATAAACAGTGGAGTTAGTAGCTCTATTTATTTGTTCTTATAATTATTAAAATGTGGGCACGATGGTTGTACTGTAGTCAGTTAAACATGCTGCAAGTGTCTCCCAGCAAAGACAAAAAGCTGATTGACCAGTGACAGCAGGAGAAGACCAGGAGATATTTATGTATAATTCGTATATTTATTTATGTACAACCGGCCTTCTTCACCGCCCAAATCAATGGAAGATTTTTTCTCTCTAATAACTTCGTCACCGACCGACCCTCACCACAGAGTTCGTAGTAAGTTATGTTGGCGTACAGAACCCACTCCTGCATCACCATGGGTACTTGTTCATTTTGGTCCCCCGGGTAAAATTTAACTCACCAGAGTATACATCCATTCTTCTTGTCACTACTACGCCATTAAGCACCGCAACATTGAAGCCTACTGTGCCTTAATTAAAAGTAATTGACCATGATCATGAAACGAAGAAACAGATTCACATCTTCATATACATGTATAGGTAGTTACTGCAATCACTGTGCGTCTTGAGTAGGGTTTGAGTAGATTACTGTTAAAATGTCTTAGTTCAACAATAATGTATACATACATATATAGAACAAGATGCCAAAGACATGGAAAAGCATGAGGTAGAAATTACTAAGAAATTAATGTCTTAAACCCACTCAAACCATCTTCGATTCTTGATAATCTGGTGAAGACGAATGACTGCATGCGAATCATCTATCTGCGGTTCAAGCGAGAAAATCAACATTTTATAAATTCCCTGCTTGAAGATGTTAAATTTGTATTATGAAGAGAGATTGATTGATAAGTATTAAAAACTGCTATCTAAGACTAGTAAACACTCACTTAACTTATAGGGATCTGTTGACTCATGAGAGCAGTCGGATTGAAAGTGGAGATGATCGTCTGGATCGGTGAATCCGAGCCGTCGGTTCAACCACCGAGGCCACATTCTTACACGACCCATAGAGAGCAATGAAGCCGAAGCGGTCACTCAACGTCCTATCCGCCTTGCCGGAGCTCCTCCACTGCTCCTCCGGCGGGGCCGAGCACGCTGCGAGGGCCGCCGTGAAAGGATCGACCCCTTTCTCGTCGCCGTCCCTCTTCCTCGAAATTGTGAGGCATCTCGGACTCGGTGGTGGTGGAAGCAGTGGCCGGTTGGTCTCAGCTTTGTGCTTTGGCTTTAGTGCATATGGTTTGGGGACCCCTGGGTGTTCTTCCCACTTGAATGGGATACCTGAGAACTGGATTGGAGTTACTGGGTTTATGGGTGACTCAAAAGTGGCCAAGGAGCAAAATGATCTGAAAGATGAACACGATGAGGATGAAGAGATATGATCCATGGAGAGGGAGAGAGGTGGTACTGGCACAAATGGGTAGACAATATTAATAGAACATCACAGGAGACGTGGCATATATATATAAGGTATTGCATGTACTATTTTAATTTATAATTCTGACATAGTTATTATACTTAAGATCCGAATGAAATTATTGTGTTTGACAATTCAAGAACTGTTATTGAAAATGTATATATGTATATATATATATATATATATATATATATATATATATATAAAAGGCAGAATTTAACATGT
>JAVDBV010070573.1:0-13144 GCA_032619315.1 Piper longum
TGTATGTATCTATATATATATGTATATATATATATAGATACATACATACATATACACACACACACCACATTGTCATTCAGAGAGAATTCTAATCTACAATGTAATTCATTCTAAATTTTGAGTCTCGACCCATATGTGAAGTCTATTCATATTTCATATCAAATTTTAGGTCTGAACCTATTTGTTGTACATATTCAAAATCTAAACATATTTACTAAAACATATATATTAACATGTTACAATTAGAAATTTTACTACTGAAGTAGATATCATATCATATTATATTATCATATCTTGTATTTCATCACATCATTCTCAATATAATGACATCATAAACAAAGTACTATGCATTTTATCATCTGACATATAGATGCAAGAGACATCACTATTCCTCCGTCCAGGGTGATACATCCAACTCATGATCATCACCTATATATTATAAAAATACATAACTAACAAGTGTTTCCGATCCAAAATATAACTATATCAAACTGACTATGAGAGCTAACTCTCATGTGAAGAAAAATATTTTTATATACTTCTCTTAAACACTCCTAAGGTCATCTACTGAGGAGCCATTAGGTTGCAGACCCGGTAGCAGCCCGAACTGATTGACTAGTCACTCCTCTTTCGACATTTTCTCATTTTATTTTCTGGCCCCTCGGGACTACCGGTATATCCTATACCATCTCCTTTCCAACATATTTCTTTTGGCCTTGAGCACAAAGTCGAGTACTCTTAAGCAATCACCTTTAGCACCCTTTGAACCACAAGTTCGGACGTGCACTTTACTTAAAAGTACATATAAACCTCCACGTTCTTCGGGTGTGACAAACTCAAACGCAGATGTGTTATGATCCCTCAAGAATAGAACAACCATTTTACTAATCCAAAGTCTGCCATGACTATCACGTGCACCTGCTCATGGTACGTGCGAGTCAGTTTCACCATCTCTCGTTTAACTAAAAACTCAATAAAATTATATATATAGGTCTGAGAAAGGATTTATATAATAGGCCTGAAGATAACTTGTGGTGGATCATATTTTTGAAATCATGCTTGGGGGATCTTATTTTCGAGGGTTATTAATCTGGAAAACTATTAGACTAAATTGCCCGAGTTAAGTAGGATATGATAAAACACCACTTAACACATCCTTCAATTAGTAAAAATAAATCACGATAGAATAGAATAATAAATCAACGACAAATCCTAAATGGGCCTGGCAGAAGCTCGGAGCATGTTTTTGTGCCTAGGCGGTGATCTCATACTTCGATTCTACACATTAAAACTAAATACTAACTCCCTGTCTAATCATGTGATACATGAATACAATGAAGAACTATATAAAATCACAGTCAGTCAAACAAAGAACC
The DNA here is from genome assembly GCA_032619315.1 of Piper longum. Classification (NCBI taxonomy): domain Eukaryota; kingdom Viridiplantae; phylum Streptophyta; class Magnoliopsida; order Piperales; family Piperaceae; genus Piper; species Piper longum. The sequence continues at coordinate 1,377 of JAVDBV010070573.1, forward strand.
CAACAAAATATATAAATCAGATAATACACGTAGTTACTAACATATCTTGAGTACTCATAATAACTTAGCCCTAATCATGAAAACCTAAGCTCTTATTATCTCTTTCTCGCGTACCAATCTGGTAACAGATCTATACATACTAAATCCAAGTGCTTCTACTCATCTGCATATCATATGAAACATGCATATCAATTACATCAAAATCTTAATGTAAGGCATCCAATCATGATTAATAATGACACGACATTATGTGACATTTACATTCAAATCATACAATCCATTCTAATCAATGATTAAAACCTATTTAATTAGCTACCTACATCTTAATTCAATTTTTTTAACATCATATATTCTACTTCCACGACATAAGGGACCATCACTAGATTTTTAACTTACTATTTTTACAACTTTTAGTTTCAAGTCAAACTTGTTAGGCCCAACGAGCCCCCAGAAAGGACTTATATGAGTATCTCTTATTGTAAAAGTTAACTAAAAGAATAAGGTTTTTTTAAGATGCGAGATAAACTCAACAGAACATAGGTGAATTTTTAACCAACAGAACTTGGGTGAATTTTATTCGAAACAACCTTTCTCTCCCAATTATGGATTACGACTAACCGAGTGTCAAAGGAATTGCCTAGGTTAATTTTCCGTACTTGAAACTTTGAGAATATCAATTTTATCCTCACTATTCGCTCTAGAAAAACTTTCTCGAAAGGACCAAAGATAATCTTTGCAAAAATAAGATTTCTTTCTTCAATTTAAGCTCAATTTGTACAAAATCTCTATGGTAGTTTTAGTTATTAAAACATCTTATATGAAGAGATATATTTAAGATCAATAAGAATAAAAGAGTTAATAGTGTTATTAGCTAATTTCCAACTTTTTTTCTCTAAAATCCTCTTGATAATTAGCCATATATAATATAGGACCTTCTCTGAGTGGTTAAAATACGAATTATAAAATCTAAGGAGCATCAAGTCATTTAAAAAGACCTTTAAGAAAGGTATGTTTTACACATTTTCTTCTTCAAAGTGGCTCTTTTCACACGTTCAGCCCACAAACCATGCCAATGCATTCAATTTCGTGTATATATGATATAATAATATAACACGCAAGGAGGAAAGCCATAGAAAATGAAAAGTGGTAGTAATCGCAACGATGACTCATCTTACCAAGACCATGTGGACGTCCAAATTACAAATCATTGATTGGTAATTAAATCCCCACCCCAAAAAAAAAACTTTTGTGGTAAAGCCAGCGGCTCACACCCAAATATAAAGATCCACATCAGCTCCCCGACTGTTTCTCTCTTTCCCCGGCCGCTCGGCGCTGCCGCCGCAGCTGCGGCCGAGATGCACCTACTCGCCGCCGCTCCGGCGACTCCATTCCTCGTATCCCCTCGCCGATTCTCCACTCGCCGGGCTAGCCCGCTCTGCCACCACCGTCCCCCAACCGCCGGCCCCGAAGTTTCCGCTCCTCGCCGCCGAGAAGTCATCCTCACACCCCTCCTCGTCTTGGGCGGGTCCCTCGTCCGGTCAGCCGTGGCCGCGCCGGCCTACGCGCCGCCGGGAAATCCGCCGGTCGCCTCCGATCCCGCCGCTGTGAAGGTGGAGGAGGCGGTTGAGGCGGCGGCGGAGATGGAGGCGGAGGCGACGTCGAGGATCTACGACGCGACGGTGATCGGCGAGCCGGCGGCGGTGGGGAAGGACAAGACGAAGGTGTGGGAGAAGCTCTCGGGGGCGAGGGTGGTGTATCTGGGGGAGGCGGAGCAGGTGCCCGTCCGCGACGATAAGGAGTTGGAGTTGGAGATTGTGAAGATATTGAGGGGACTGTGCTCCGAGCTGCAGCGCGAGGTGTCAGTGGCGCTCGAGGCTTTCTCCTTCAACTTGCAGGAACCGCTTAACCAATTTCTTGATGGAAGGTACTCTGTTCAATATTTTTCGCTTGGCTTGTTGATTTTTCATATTAAACTCACTCAATATTTTTCTCGTGGCCTTGTGTCGATGCTGCTTATTACTCAATTCAGTCCTGGTGATTTTGCTTATCAAATTCGCTCAATTTTGGTTAGTGATCCTGTGTTGTTTGTGCACATATCTCACTTTTTTTTGTTGTTCTGGACTTGATTTTCGGGCTATTTACATGTTTTTTTTTTCTTTTTTGGTTATGCCGAATTATTTCTTCCTTTTTTTCTTTCATTTTTCTTTCTTTCTTTCTTTCTTTTCTCAAAAATGCACCAAATTTTCCTCAACAATAAATTAGAATGGGATATAGTACGTACATGTTTGAGAGGTTGATGTATTTCTTAACAGCTGGCCATGAGATTATTTTGTTATTGTGTTTTACATATTAAAAGAATAGATAATTGTTTACGAGATTTATCTTCAGGCTGTTTTCATGTTTGATCCTTTCTGCGCCATCCATTTTACAAGTTGTATTTTATTGGTTTCTGCACCTGTTGTTGTTTTGAGTGTTTGCATATACATCAGGATTGATGGTGATACGCTCAAGTCTTATACTACGTATTGGCCACCCCAACGTTGGCAGGAGTATGAGCCAATCTTAAATTATTGCCGTGACAATGGAGTGCGACTTGTGGCCTGTGGCACACCACCAGAGGTAACTGAAACAACACAGAGTATTTGTTAATCAGCAGTTGTATTTATCAGAGTATCTACTTCTGCCTTTTTATTATGTTTCAAGCTGACCATTAATTAATCAATGAACACCTGCCATTTGAATTCTCCTGGACAAACTAATTTTTACCTTGGTTAGAATGATCTCTAGTTTTGAAAGCTGAGTGTTTGAAATATTCGTATGAAGAAGTGAGTCTGTCTTATAGGGTCCAAAATATTTGTTTTGGTGTGATCCTTTCATACTGATTGTTTTCTGTATGGATAACTAGGGGAGGGAATTAATTTCAGGACCATGGTCACTTATCTTGTTCAATTGATTGTTGGGATATGACTTGTATTCCCGCAACGTTTGGTTTTTATGGTCTAAGTTTGGAGATGTCTGTTTGGATATTATTGTTGTCCTTGGAGTTGATTTTATTTCTTAACAAGGCAGTTGAGCCATTTTATCCTTTACTATTTAATAGCCTTCTTTATTAGCATTGCAAAATTGAGTTTTCTTAAGTTTTTCTTTTTAGGAAAGCCTAGTTCTTTAATTTGACATTGGTGGATGCAAATGGATAATGAATTTTATGCCTTAAACATCCAGAACTTCTAATCTCACCCAACATTCATTTGCGACGGAAAATCTGGAAGCTATTTCACACAGTGTGAAGAAGTTGTACAATCTACCTAGGTCTAGGAAAGCGTTGTCTTTCAATAATTATGTCATTACCTCATTAATCAATGAGCACTTTCTTTGCATTGCCAATCAATATATGAAAGTTGAAGATATAGAATCATATTCAAACCAGTTCCTGCAGAGAGTGTGATGTGGGGAAGAACTGTTTATTAACTTCTGGAAATTTTGACTCACCACAACCCTGAATGACCATAGACTAGGATAAGACTACTAACAAATCTTACTAGACTCTTGAAAACAATGAGCAGACCCATAACAAAGGACACGACACAGACAACTAATAATGACAAAGACAACACAATCTAAATTACAAGCAAGTAATCACAAAGATTGCACCCATTTAATAGATCTTTTCAATATTTTAATAACAGATTTCATGCAGATCCAGCAATTAATCACTAATACACCGCAAGTAAGGATTATAATTCAACTCAAAATCAGGCCTAGGTTTGATAAGTGAAACACAACCAGCAGCCAATCAAATAGAAATATCAATTCTATATTAACAATGTCACAATTTCAAACAAAAGAGGAAGAGAGCACTTATCTATGGGGATTACTGCCCACAATTTGATGGAAGAAGTTGAATTCAAACTGCAACTAAAAATCTAATCTTTTCCCCATTCTTCAAGGTGCAGAACTTTTGCACGGTATGTTTGTGGATTCAGCAGCCAGTTGTGTCACTCATATCATACTTGAACGCCCTGCAAACTGTTGCCATATTATATACTTCATCTTATAAGTCGACATAGTCATGTTTATCAAATATCATGCTCATCAAATTTTTATACTATCATGTTTATCAAATTTTTATAATTTTATATAATTGTCTTAAAGAATATTATGTTTATGAATTATTTTTGGATAATTATAAAGAAGAGAAGGAAATGATCAATAGGAATAGAAATTTATATACACAATATTTTGAGTTTATCCTTATTAAGAGATTTTTATTATTAAAGAGTATTACTCTTAGGTGTGGGTCCAAAATTAACTACACGCGAGAAAAAGCGCTGAGAATGAAGGAGAAGAAAAAAAGATCATCATGCTATTGTATATAAGCTTATCCTTAAGAAATCCTGAATTAACCACACAAAAAGCTGAGAATGGAGGAGCGAAGAAATTATCCTACTATTGTTATTAACCACGTGAGAAAAAGCTGAGAATGAAGAAAAAAAAAATCATCCTTTTATTGTATATAGTAGATTAAACAAACTGTAAGCTTTTAGAGAAGTGTGTCTATACTAGGCTATATTTTGCTTGTAAAACTTTAATTCTTATTTGTCAAATTTGTTGGATGGAGATTAAAGGTAATTTTTATATCTATTTTTGCATGACATTAGTTCCTATTTTTTTGAACAGATCTTGAGAACTGTTCAAGCGGAGGGTATTTATGGCCTTTCTCAAGAAGACAGAAAAATTTATGCTCCTCCAGCTGGTTCAGGGTTTATTTCAGGGTTTACATCAATATCACATAGATCGTCAGTGGATTTGCTTCCCTCAGATCAATCAAGTTCCTTCGGTCCAAGTTCATATCTTTCTGCACAGGCCAGAGTTGTTGATGAGTACTCCATGTCCCAAGTCATATTACACAATGTGCTGGATGGAGGAACTTCTGAAATGTTAATTGTGGTGACTGGCGCTAGCCATATCTTATATGGAAACAGGGGAGTTGGAATACCAGCTAGAGTTTCAAAAAAATTACCAAAGAAAAGTCAGTCTGTTATACTTTTAAACCCTGAGAGGCAAGATATTAGAAGAGAAGGAGAGGTTCCAATAGCAGATTTTTTGTGGTATTCTGCTGCTAGACCTTGTAGTAGAAATTGCTTTGATCGTGCTGAGATTGCTCGGGTAATGAATGCTGCTGGTAAAAGGCGAGAAGCTTTACCTCAGGTTGGTCTTATAGCAATTTTGGATCATGTGAATTTGATGTTCGTTAACTCTAAAGTTTTCCTTACCTAATTTCATATTCAATCTTTAGATATCTGAGGTGCAGTATGATAAATGATATTTCTATCCTGCTAATACCTTTAGATATGTCAATCTATTCAAACTTAGAAAGCTAGTATCACATGAAGGAAAGGTAGGAAACTTTTATACCGTTGATCAGATTTATTGGGAAATCTATCAAAAGTACATAGTTTTCCCTTTCTCAAATGCAACATAGTTTAAACTAGTAATTTTTTTGCTTATTTGGGAGTTAATAAAATAAATTTTCTAGGACTTATTTCTAATTTTTGATATGTTTTCCTACTCAAGAATTGTTCGAGCCCATAGTTTTTATTTCACAATCCTTATTTTCGGGTGACTCTGTATCTCAGTTTTTAGTAGCCTCCATTTAGGCTTGAATAGGTATGACCTGGTTCTTTTGATCTGGTATTTTTTTGAAACGATTATGTTAGAAGAATTAGTAGTAGCCTGAAGCCCTCAAATTTGTGTGAGAGCATCCTGAAGCATTTTAGCCATTGCATATTAGTCCACAGACATGTATATCGTTCAAAGAATAGTAATTGATGGCTTATAAAGGTGAAAGTTCCCTAAAAAGGTGTTTGATGCGGGGCATATTTAAAGGAAGTTGGAGGAAAAGACTTGGGTGCATATGATTTCTGATGAAGTTGCTATGACATTGCTGAATGACTGAGCCGTTCCATCATTTTAGGCCTCATTGTTCTAGAGGAAAATTACATCATCCATTTTATTACGTGAGTGGGTTACTCTTATCCTTGACTGGTGGGTGGTTGGAGATGGATGCATTTCTTCTCATTGTTTGATCTTACATTACCATATGATGCTAGAAGTGAACAATTTTCTCCTGTTATCTTCTGAAACAAATATGCTTGCTGAGGGATAATGCCTCTCTTGCATGCTGTCCAGGACCTTCAAAAAGGATTGGATCTTGGCCTTGTCTCACCAGAAGTTCTTCAAAACTTCTTTGACCTAGAAAAATATCCTCTTCTTGCTGAGCTTAGTCACAGGTTTCAAGTAAGTTATTCACACTAAGTTCTGTGTTATGTAAATTTTTTCTAGGCCATATCATACATCTTCACTTTTCCGATTAATCTTCAGATGTTGCCAATATTTAGCTTGTAAATAAACTATTTTGATTAAGGTTTATTCTGTTAATAAGTTAATTTATCCTTGAGAATATCATGTATTTTTACTTTTCAAATTTGTCTATTGAGTATAGGCATCTTTTTTTTTTTCTAAATTAGGATGGAAATGGTCAAGCAAAATAAGTCAACTTTGTTGTCATAAATATTATGAAATTTTGGACTATATTTAAGTATTTAACTATTATTTTGAAGCTGAGTGAACACGTAATAGGCTAATGAAGAATATGCAACATTCCTATAAGATGGATCTCTAGAATTGTATGTTCACTTCTCCAGACAAAAAATAGTTGGTCACCCAGCAGGACTTCTAATCGGGAAATGGCTTGAAATTTCTAGAGTGAAATTGAGACTAAATTTTTGCTCCAGTTGATAAAATCCTCTCTCTTTCAAGACATATAAAGGGTCCATCCTTTTCGCTTATAACTTCCACTCATTTCTCTTAAAATTGCAATTTTGGAATAATTTAGAATTGGCTTGGTTAAAATAGTTTTCTTAATCTTATAATTTCCAGGGATTTCGGGAAAGATTATTAGCAGACCCCAAATTTCTTCAAAGGCTCGCTATAGAGGAGACTATATCTATAACAACCACTCTTTTAGCCCAATATGAAAGACGGAAAGAGAATTTCTTTGAAGAACTTGACTATGTAATTACTGATACTCTGAGGGGTACGGTTGTTGATTTCTTCACTGTTTGGCTTCCTGCACCGACGATATCATATATTTCATATACGAACAATGTAACTGGCTCAGAAAAATTTGAGTTTTGGAAAGGCATCCTTGGTTCTGTTCCGGATAATGCTTTTCAGGAAACTGTTGCTGGAAAGAATTGGAATCTGAGCCACAGAGTAGCGTCTGTTCTAATTGGAGGTCTTAAGCTCTCTGGTGTGGGGTTTGTTTCCAGTATAGGAGCGGTGGCAGCATCAAATATTTTATATGCGGTTCGAAAAGTGTTAAACCCTGTTGTTGTTGTAAATGAAAAACATAAAAGATCACCAATTCTGAAAACGGCAGTTGTATATTCAGGTTTTCTTGGAACATCTGCGAACTTGAGATACCAGGTATGAACACATCTGGCTTCAATTAATTAATTCAACAATACTGGTTAGCTAGTTTTTAGTGATGAACATTGTACTTTACACGGTGACTATTACCAGTATTGGAATTATAAACTTACAGGAAAGTTGAATATAGTTATTTCTAAACACTGGGCTTTCTTTGGAGATTGTCTACTGTTAAGGGAATGCATGTTATAAATATCTTGGTTTACCAGTGAGTACAATAAACTCTTTCAAGCGTAAATTTTGAATGGAATTAAAATTTTATATCTTAAAAAAGCATTTTGCATAAGCATAATCCTTATTACTTGATACCCAATGCATGAATGACAATTTTTTTCTATTTATTGCATTCTCTAACTAACTTATCTTATATTCTGGTTTTATTCCCTTCTACATCAATTTCTAGATTATTTCTGGACTTGTGGAACACAGAGTATCAGACCACTTGCTCTCCTCTCAGCCCTTGCTCGCCAATTTGCTATCATTTATTGTTCGGACTGTCAACTCATACTGGGGAACTCAGGTATAATTATTTTTCATTCTCTACAAAGGTATATTTTTGTGCTTTTGAGTGCCATCTTTTAGGAACCACTTGTTTGCTCTCTTGGTATCTGTAATGAATATAAGTTCCAAGATTGACAAGCACAATTAATAGGAATATTTAGTGACAAGCAACTTGCAGTCAATGCACGTAGACAAGGGTATTAGAGAAATTGGTGTGGATCACAGGACTTCAATATGTGTTGGCCTAAAACTAATGGAGAAGGAAGATTCTTCCCATCAATTTTGTTCTACTATACTTGTTACAACCCTTAAATCCATGTCACCCATCCCATTCTATTTTGGTTGAGGCTTAGATTGTCTTTATGTAATATGACCAATTTCTTTTGCTACCATCTGGATGCAAACTAGATCTATTTTCTCCCAGCATTTTGCTGGAAGAAGAATTTTGCTGGAAGATGAGTAGATAACCAAACAAATGTTCCTTGAGCGTCATCGTCACAACCACTATGGTGATGGTGATTCTAGATCTTCCGTTTGGTTTGCCTAGATGTAGCAAAGAATTTGATGATGATGTGAGATATGTAGTATACCTTCCTTGTTGGATAAGGAGACCGCTTGACTCTTTGTATTTTGCGCACTGTCAGAGTAGTGAATCAAAATGCATGATGCAGGCCACTTTAAATGACAGTGAATTGTAGATATGATGAAAAATAGCTTTAGAAAAATTGGCAAATAATTTAAAGAAAATAGAAACTCGGATGAAAGGGGATAAGCAAGAAAGATACTAAAAATCTAAACATTGGTATGAATACTGGGTGATAATATAAAAACACTATTTATGGTATTAATTTATATTTATCCATTGCCAAGGGATAATAAAGGAGGAGGGTTGACGTAAGGAAAGGCATCTGGTTATCAATATTTTTTGTTTTTATTGCGTAGATCATAATTTAGGATTCCCCAAATACCCTTTGGGTGTGAGGTGGAAGAAGAAGACGACAACGACAATGACTTCGGAATGATGTGACAAGTCATTACAAACATTTATAGGCAATGATCACAATGCTGTCAAATGGGCTTTTGGACTGTGATAATCACTTAAAAGAGAGGAAATATTTCTGTGACTTATTTACATATTTTCTATCCTGGCAGCAATGGGTTGATCTTGCAAGATTTACTGGATTGCAAATGCGGAAAGATGCAGTGCCCACTAATCAAATTTCTGATAGCCCTGACTCATCATTGGAATGTCAGATTTCAGAAGCAACCATCCCTATAGATGAAGTGCTAAGTCAGTCAGGTGAAAACACTACACCGTAAACATTTTTTTCCGAAGTACAAATTTTGCATAATCAGAGTGGGAGAACTGTATCATTTTTTTTTTTATGGGGCTCAAATCTTCTGCTGTTTTCTTTCATACCCAATTTTTGTATGGGCTTTTACCAATGACTATCGGGTAGGGTTAGTTTCGATAAATGGGGAAAAATTAATTCTGTATTATTGTATATGTACATGATGTTCTATTGAATAAATCTTTTGCGTCTTGTATCATTGTATAATCTTTTCCTCCATATAGTTTGTATTACCGATGTTGCTTCAATGTAATTTGTACTCAATTTTCCCTGCTTAATTTCAGATAAGAAATTCATCTCCAACACATTAAATTGACGTATGCTAATCAACCGGTCTGCATTCATCTCATCAGTGGAATGAATCGAATGCATCATATATCATTGGTTTTAAAAAAGCTAATTTAATAGGATGTAAAGTTTTCCCAATGAAAACTGTATATATTATGTTAAACAGTAAACCTGTTTATTTACTAAAGAAACGAAGTCGGTTAGGCCAAAGTCCAACTATGAACAAGAAGCCCCTAATTGCAAGGGTATTAGGTAAACCTTACAAGCACGAAAAAACGACACTATATCTACATTAAGCCTTTTACAAAACAGTACTATACAATGAGCCAAACCCGGAAAACAACGGTCCAACTTCTCTACAACCTTTGGAGTGTCGTAGATTAGATATACGCAGGTTATGCATATGATTGCTCTCTTCAATTATTGTTGTTGCTGGTACACGTATTATTTTGTTCCCCAATAATTAGGGGAAAATTCCAAAAAATAAGTATGGTTTTTAAGTTGATAAACTTAGTACGCCTTAATAAGATATTTGAGTATATCTTCTAGTTTTTAGTTGAGGTAAAAGTCTTATTGTTTATCTATAAATAAAACTTTTTTATGCACATGTACATACATAATTTTTGAAAGAAGTTAAGGTTTCTCCTATGGTGCTTTGATTTAGGCCGTGGATTATGTCTTCTTCATTTCAGAGGATTTAACATGTGAGAATATTTTTTATCTACTTTTGCTGCAAGTACGCACTCTAATTTTATACTTACAATCATTTTTCCCATCCACAAATTGCAAAGCTTTAAATATAGCTACTAATTATGAAATAATTATGAATTTTGCGCAGAGTTTCTGTGGGTTGATCCAAAGTATGCACAGGTCATTAAAATTACAAAATATAAATGCTCTACCTGCTTTTACGATTTCATCATCTGGAAAGCTATCGTCAAAGTGAATACAAAATAAACCACAATGTTTAGGAAAGGCACAAATAGGCAAACAGCATTGGTAAGAGTTCAAGTCAACCTCTTGTCCACCAAGTTCGTCAATTTCAACGAGTAAGATTCCATTGGGAGTCTACTTTCACGAATAATATCCCCAATCGAGTCTGTTTTACGTGCGAATCTAGTAGCATTTTTATGCATCCATACATTATTAAATGTAAGCATTGCAGTCTGCAGAAATTTGGCATTTCTATTCTTAACTACTTGAACCATCTCGTTAAAATGGTTATATTATCTGGAGAGTGCTTCACATTTATCCAAGCTGAAGTATTTATACTAGGAAGGTCAAATAATAAAGTTTTATCCTTAGTACAATTAATACGAATATGTACCGTAGACTCTATTCATACAAATATATAGGACAAAGAGGATCAACACTAACTGATCTAGCATTAAGAACCTTAGCCGTAGGGAGTATATCCCAAGCAATCCTCCAACCCAATAACTTAATTTGGGAGTGAGATCACTTAATAGTTGCAAAAATCGGAATTGGAATTGGTTTTTGAATGAGTTTTTAAATCGAACCGATTTATAAAAAATCGATTAAGAATTAGTTCTATTGAATTGGTCAAAATCGGTTATATACAAAAATTTCACAACTCATAACATAAATACATAAAATAAAATTTAGTTTATTTTCTCGCAACAAATATACAAGTTTATAGTTTAATACAATCATAAATGTTTATAGTATTTTTTTATTTTTTGAATTTTTTTAATTATTTGTTGTTAGTTATTATTTTTAATTCGAGTCGGACTCGAGTTAAATTTTAATTACAAAAATGCCACCCACCATTTATGTCCCCCGATTCTCTTGATACGTCATCGACACGTCCTCACCGTCAATCACTGCCATGGTGCCCGTCGCCGGCACCTGCCCAACCAGCCAAGACCGTCCATCTCCCTGCCTTGCTCCGCCCCCCACCATCGCCGTCCCCCCTTGTCGCAGCCCCCCACCCCATTGCCGCCGCCATTGCTCCCCCGCCTAGTCCGCCCCGCCTCCCTCCCCACAGCCCCCAGCCCTGTTCTCCCCGCCCCCCTCCCTGCCGCCTCCCAGCCTAGTCCACCCCACCACCCTCCTCACCGCCCCCAAGCCCCCCACCACCCTCCTCGCCGCCCCCAAGCCCAGTCCGCCCCAGCC
>JAVDBV010070574.1:0-11803 GCA_032619315.1 Piper longum
GGTTGAGCAGTTCGTTGGTTTTCATCATAGTAAAGACATCCCCTCCATCCTCCTGCTCCTTCTTCCTCTTCCTTCCTATCAATTTCCAATGCTTCCCTACCTATTCTCACTCCATTAATGGCTATAGAGCTTCCTCTGTTACTGGCCATCATCATTATCTAATGCTTTGAAGTGATGGGTTGCATCAATTACCTTTCTGCAAATCACGAACTTGTGGACCTTTTGGGACACCACCATAAATACAAGTATTCTTTAATTTTGATGAAGCTCCAAACTTTGTAGCTTCTTGTTGTATTTGGACAGCAAGTTCACGTGTTGGTGCCAGGACTAAAACAATAGGTCCATCTCCAGGGGCTGCATACAGACGAGCACAGACTATTATATAGGGAAACCTTTGCTTTCAATCATATGAAAAAAAAGTTCAGATTTTTATTTCCTAAAGGATGTGATGCCTAGAATGCATACCTAGAAAAGGTTGAGCATTTACATGAACAATTGCAGGCAACAAATATGCAAGTGTCTTTCCTGATCCTGTTTCAGCAATTCCAATGAGGTCTCGACCTTTTAATGCCATGGGCCATCCTTGTGATTGGATAGGAGTCGGTTCAACAAAACCAGCTTTAGTAACTTCTTGCATCACATACTCTAGAATCAAAATACAAAGTGTACGCATTAAGTCTCTAATCCATCTCAGCATCAAAAAACACATAAAAAAACTGTGCAAATAAGCTCACTGGAATGACAAATTAAGTTTTTATTCTAGGAAAAACACAGAAAGGCACATAACTTTTTTTAAGAAATAGTATAAAAAGCCAACAAAGACACCCTTAAGGTTGGCATTAATCAAGTCACAATCATTTAATGATGATGGAACATTCTAAATTAGTAGACTAATGCTAAAAACCATAACAAGATGGGCTCTATAACCCTAATATGGAAAAATCCAGAAATCAGAAATAAAACACAACTGTTGGAATATCTATTAGTGCATGTGCATTTGACGGTTTCTTTATGTTTTTGAATCTTAATTTTCATATAGAAAAGAGGAGGTAACTCTGAAAATCTGTAAGTTGACATAACAAAAAACATACTTTCTCAAACAACATATGATTTTACCCAGTTCATGTCCTCTATTACATGCCTTCTATCTCCTACAAATCTATCATCTACTAGTTAGGGTCCTATTTCAATTTTTCAACACAGTACAGCGAACAGAATATCTCTGCTGCGTTTCTCTTTGCAACAACAGAGATTTAACCTTGATTTGATAGTCTTTTTGTGACTATCAAATGCAGTGATATGACCTTCATCTACAACAAGCATAAATGAACATTCACTTAAAGATGACTAGAAAATGTGGTGACTGTCCATAGAAACAGCAGCAGAAGTCATAAAAATATTATCATAAGCTATAAACATAGAGAAATACAACAACAGAAACAAGCAGGGCCATTAGATCATCGGCTTTGCATACCATGAAAAGTTGATGTACGACCATAACTAAGAGATGATGTGTAAATAGAAGACATATGACAGAGTAGAAGGAAGCACACACAAAATCAACATGTTTTACCATTTATTCCATTGTATATTTATACACAGTAGTTTGTTACAATAACTTACATAGTTGCAGGGATCCCTCCTAAATTTAAGATTCAAAAACATCAAGAAACAGTAAAACACACAACATATGATAACATGAATCAACATCTATTCCAATGGAAAACTTTCAATCTTATCCAACCAAACAAAGAAGGTTTCCGTTTAACAAAATCACACTTCAAATGACACATATCTTTCCATAAGAAACTGCAACTGTTTAAAAAAAACATTTAATTGATGAGCAAATGCGATGGCAATCATATAACTTCATAATTGCACAGAAAAGCTACTCTAAATATACATGGAAAAGAAGAACTCAAAATCGATGAGCTAATAATGGTTATGTTGCCAAACACTAAAAAAACTGCTCCCCCATATTAAAGTTATCAGTTTCTTCAATGCATCAACTAAAACATAGATAAAATGTAACATTTGCTATATTCACTCAATAAATTATTTTTTTATTCAACACAATTCAACTATAATTGGAGCATTGACACACATTAACTATTTCATCATAAAGGCATGTTGGAAAGTTAAGATGAGTACAGTTAACACTTAGCCACGGGTTCCAATATTCTGTCTTCCATCATGAGGAAAATTTTGATGGAATTAGTTGTCTGACCATTAGCAATTAAAAAGAGTATCACTTTCTGTTTGTGGTATTTTCACAAGATCGCAAGTGAAGTTCTAAATTCAAACCTCTGTACAATTCCATCAATGATTAAAAATTTGGGAACTTCAAGTCAGAGTCTATAGGCGCCAAGGTAAACAGAATTTGACAGAAACTTTCTAAAATGTGACGACAAACGAAATTTGATGACCATTGTAGATAAGCTCAGCCAAATGCCCAAACCCCCGCATCAATGCATATTCTAAAGAAGCGCACATACATGCAAAGGTACATAAATGTGCTTTCACCATACATGATCAGGTGTCTCATATGCATGATAATCAATTTCGTACCAGACAAAGATCAGTGGGATAAAGGAATAGAATTTATCACCTCAAACACTTCGGATAAGGTGGGGCATTTTTTTTTCTTTTTTTTGCCAATTTGAACATATTGAAAACAAAAAGAAGACGTCAGCCAATTTTCCATATTTGAAACCATCTCCTTCCACTGTTACAGAAAACTTTTTTTCTCAAGTGATTGTCGTATATAAACATAGAATCCCACCTCAAGTGCCACAAAACCTACTACATTATCCTTCATTGCAGTAATTACCTCAAACTGCCTAATTTGGGTCACAGTGGTTTTACATAAAGCAGCAGCTAGAACTCCTGTCCTAAAAACCAATCATCTTTAATAAGGTGGATGATAAGGAAGAACACCGCTTTAGCTAATTAGAATTTGCACATTCAAAACAAAAGAAAACACATGATCCAAATTTCCAAATTGGAAACCCATCTACTTTTGCTAGTAGTACAAAGAACATTTTTTTTCTCAAACGAATGTAATATATAAACATACAAAAATCCAACCTCAAGTGCCACACAACCTTCGACATTACCTTCCCTAAACGACTAATTAGGGCTTTTCGGTAATATTCACCTTAATTTCCGTAATTGTGGTAATTTCCCAAACCTTCTACTCTAGTACAAAGACCATTTTTCTCAAGTGAATGTACTACACAAACAGAGAAACCCAACCTCCAGTGTCAGCAACCCTCTAATTAACGACTAATATGGTCATTTTCAGAATTTTTCACATCAATTGTCTTAATTACAGTAATTTCCATAACCATTCACTCTACAGTACAAAGAAGATTTTCTTCTCAAGTGAATTTAATATATAAACATACAAAATCCAACCTCAAGTGTCACACAACCTTCTATATTACCTTCCCCAAACGACTAATTTGGGCGTTTTCACCTAAAAAAAACCCTCCTTCAAACAGAAAAGAAGAGCAGAAGGCGGGAAGGCGATACCTGGAAAACCGACATCCCGAAAGGCCATTACCGGCTTGGGCACGTCGCGGCCCTCGATGGTGATCTGCCGGCGGCGGCGGTAGGCGTCGACCTCATCGTCGGACATGGACGCGACGTCAGGGGACTCGACGTAGAAATTCTTGTCAAAGGGAGGCAGCGCATCGAAGTCCTGCTTGGGGAGGTTGGCACCGAAACCCTCGGTGTCCTCCCTGCTGGACGAGTGCGGGGGCCTGTCGAACCCTGCCCCGCCCTTCCGACCGAAACCCACATCGCTGCTCCCCCGCCACAGCAGCAGAATCCCATCGTCAAAGAATTGATAATCGAAATGGGAAGAGAGATGCAGAGATTGGAGGGGGGGATACCTTTTCCGGTCGCGGTAGGAGGCGGGGTCGCCTGTGCGGCTGTCGTAGCTGCTCATCGGGCAGAAGTCGACGGAACGGCGGCGGCGGCGGCGGCGGCGTGCGGCGGCAGCGGCGGCGGAGTATACGGCTTTTTTGAAGTAATGGAGTATGAAATGGTGGGGCGTCTGGGTCATCGAGAGCGTTGGGGATAGTGGCTTGCCGCTCGTGCCAGATGCCTCGCGGTTCTCTCCCGGTCGGACCAGTTCACGGCAGCCAGAGTCCGAGGGACGGTCCACACTGTTCTCGGTTCATGTGCGGTAATTCTCGTGGGAGCACACAACATTGAACCGAAGTAACGAATTGACGTTCCGTCGCCGTGATCATGTCTTCGTCGATTAGATTTTGACTGATGATTAGTACTGATACATTATTTTTGAAAATTTTGACTTGTGTATATGATTATCTTATTAATTATGATTAGGTCATATTTTAGTATGACGATGTATAGGAGTAATTATTTTTTATTTTCATGGTTAAGTCTTTAATTGATGATGATTTATTTATTTGTCGGTTTGGAAATATTTTTTTATAATTATTATCAAACTAGTCATATTGATTACTAATGTATACTTTCTATTTAGTGGAGTATTTCAAGTTTGGTTAAAAGAATAAAAGATCAAAATGACTCCTGGGGATGGCTCACTTATCTATTGGTGTCATGTATCGTTTGTTCATATTGACGTGAGGTTGGTAAGCCGTTTAATATAAATATTATATGAGGTTAGTGAATTAATATAATTATCTATGTGAGGCCTATAGGTGGTATGATGAAAATAATATTATTAAATACTCAGATATTTTGAATTCATGAATAAGTGTCTATAGGCATTTTAATGGAAGGGCAAAGTTGCCCATATGTAGTGTACGAATATGATTATCACTAGCTAGTGTTGAGCTATTTTTTAGGTGGTATATTCTAGGGTTTGGTGGTCTAACCATTTTGTAAAGAAAATTTTCAAACCTCGAAGTTTTGAAATTGAAGGATAAAATTAACGAGGTATACTAAAAGTATTACTTATACTGGTATTTAAAACGAAGAAGAAACATGAATTAGAAGAATTTATAGGTTGTTTGATTTTGAAAGAGAAAGTACCATGTAAAGACTAGATAAATCAATGGCCTAAATACGGTAAATTGTGCTATAAATACTTTATGAATGTGAATGTGAATGCAATGTGAACGAGATAGAACATATTTGAAATGTTTTTATACGTGAAATGTGAATATTTTGCTTTGATAAATTGTAAAATTATATAGGTTTGTAAAATTTTCCCCATATTTTAGTTACAGAGGAGACTATGTTGATTTTTTTTCAATATTTGAAGTTTTTTTTGTAACTTGAAATTTTACACAATATGTTTTCATTATATAAGCCCCGTTTTAAAAATATGTGCATATTTTTTGTGTGATTATGCATATTTTAGAGGCACATATGTTTTGATACCTTAAGTAAGTCTCTCATGTAGGTTGACTTTACATATTAAGTTTAAAATTTAATATTTTGGTTCAGTTCACAACCAAATTGAGGTTTCACAATTTATATTTAAAATTAAAAGGATTTTAGTTACAAATAGGCATCTTTTTATAAAGCGGTTGATAAAAACAGTACTCTTTTTTTGCTAGCTACCCGTGGCTTTAAAATTATTTAATAAAAAAATATTGTTATTTCACTTACTTTTAAAAAATAAAATAAAATTTTTAAATTTTTTTGGGGACTTCTACGCTGCTTAGGATGCAACACCTTTGTGGTAAACTAGACACGATAAAAAATTTATTCCAAAGAGTAACAATACTCTAATATACTCATTGCATTAGGGGAAAAAAGTAACTTGGGAGTTAAAATTTTATTTCTGGTTATAATTATATATTTTTGTTAAGAAAAAATTTAAAAGGCCTAATTAGAAAAGAAAAAACGACATGATTTAAAAAATAGTAATAATATTGAGGAAGCTGAAACAGAGCCAAGAAATCGAAGCCTCTCTTGCACTTTTTTTTTTTCCCCCACTCCCCTGACAGTGTCACTCGACGTCCATGGCCGCCACCCCTCACCCCCAACGCCGCTCCCCCCTCCTCCCCCTCCCCTACTCCCTCCTACTCCTTGCCGCCCTCCTCCTCTTCTTCCTCGCCGTCTCCCTCCGCCTCAACCGCAAGCGCAGGACCCAAGCCGACGACCACGGCGCCGGCGACCACCCTCTTTCCGCCGCGGTGAAAATCTCGCTCTCCGCCCCGGCGGGAGTCGATGCGTGTCCTATGGTGGCGGCGGTTCTCGCCCCCGCCGGCTCCTTCGATTCTGGGTCTGGGTTCCGCCTTCTCCCCCCATCTCTGCTTGTTGGGGAGGAGGGTCTTGTTGCATCCGCCGCCGCCGGCGATGGGGATGGGAAGGGGGAGGGGTTGAATGCGGGGGAGGAGGTGAAGGTGGTGGGGCGTAAGAAGCGCAAGAGGGTTAGGAAGAGGAAGAAGAAGACGAGTGAGGATGAGCTCCCTGCCCAGCATGGTGAGGAGAAGGGGGAAGCAGTGCTTGTGAAGGAGGGTGGGGTTTGGGAGTATCCTTTTACGTCTCCTTGCAGTGTAATGCAGCGGAAGATGAAGCTGCAGTATGATCAGTTTGTGAGGTCCAATGACAACAAAGCATTAACTTTGTCACAGGTAATTCAAAAGTTGTTAATATTGTTATTGTTCTCTGTTTTTGTTTATTGTTTTTTTTTTTTGTTTTTTACTAGCTAGCTAATGTTTCTTGCAAGCAGGATCATGATTATGTTTGTATAGAATGGGTGGATTTCTATATGGAAACTGGTTTTGTGGTAATGCATGAATGGATTAACCCTGATATTTGAATGGAAAACCTGCTTGTGTGAAAATGCCTTTCTTTATTTTCTGTAACTGGGGTTGATGTTGAAAATTCATAGAGTGGCGTGGTGTATGATAATTTCTTAACCAATCATGTGCGTTCATTTTTCCCGTATATTTTGTTAAGGTGTGTTTGGTTGGCGTAAAAATAGTGTAAATGACATCAAAATAGTTATATTCACTGCGATTTATAGAAAGAGTAATATTAAGTTGGTGATTTTGTGCATAAATTAAGCATGATTACATCTAAGTGAGAGCACAAAATAATCATGGTTACTTCTAAGTGGATATTACTTCAAAGTGGTCTTCCGCTTTAAGGTAATCATCATCAATTTAAACACAAATCACATTAAGCATGTACCATTCTTCTTAGAAATATATTACATATCTACTATTTTTGTAAAGTTAACCATTTAAAATTTTCGTGTCATTTACATTTCATTCTAACCAAAGGGAGCCTAAATTATCATCTTTAGATATTGCTTTGGGTGACAAGTTAAATTGTATATGTGCTTCCTATTGTCTCTTCATTTGGCCATACATTTTATGCTTTAAGCACGCGTGCATTGGCTGAATCATGACAACTGTGTCTTCTGATTGCTGTGTGAATAGATTTTACCCGTTGAATGTTGATTTTAATTTTGTATCATTAGTCCATAAATTGCCATCTACAACGTCAAGCTAGAGATTGTTGGTATTTATATTAATGAGACACATAACTTCTATTTTTTACTTTTCTTTACTATACTGCTCGGTTTCAAATTCTTGGGACTTCATAATGAGAGCACCGCAAATCAGGTTGGATGCCTTGGAAAAAGAGAGTCCTTTGCATTGCTGCATACAGAAGAAGAATGGAAAGCAGAGGCTTTTTATACCTTTGTTTGTCTAGCATTTCCAGCAAGTTTTACAGTAGAAGGATGTTGACTTTTATTTAAAATTTTACAACACCTCTGTTCTTTTTCCCTTTTCATGATAAATAGTCAACTTTATTGATTACACGTGTTTAGGGACACTTGTTACTCTAACCTCTTATTCTTCTTAAATCTAAAAACCACGTAAAAACTGTTGGGTAGGACAAGATTAACAGCAGGATTTACTTTAAACAGAATTGTTTTTTTACGTAACCTAGCCCCTAGACCTGGGACCTATTTGGCAAGGGGTTGGAGCCTTATTGTTAAATTTGCAATACAGGGTCTATATATAATCTAACCCTTGGAAAAAATCCAACCAAAATATTAAATAAAAAAAAAAGTAAGAAAAGAAAAATAGCGACAAGAGTACCAGTGAAATGAGTTTCATCAAGGGAAGATCTTCTAGAAGCAGCATAAACAAAGTGAACTGAAGGAACGCTAGACTTGTTCAGAGTGTTCGTTCTCAATGTACATGGGAGCAATCCCTCTTGTTGACGAAAAAGAAACAGCTTGAAGAAACAATGCTACGCTTTGCTAAAAGAAGAATAACTTTGTTTCATTCTCAGCAAACATGACGGGTTGAAAAGGAGGCTTAAAAGAGAATCGTGAAGAATCCATAATTATTTACCACTGCCTGATATTAACATTGAGAAATTTGTCTTGATTGATGTGATCTCTATTGTAATATAGCTTATGTTTTGGTCAATTTTAACCACTATTGTTATTGTATATTAGAGTATTGACATTGTAATTTGTGCATAGTTGTTTACAGTGACTGACATTTGGCATAGAACATATTGCGGCGCTATCCTTAAGTTATATGGTAGATTCCAACATAAATGAAGTATTTTAGCTTGGATGGTTTGGTATTTGAAATAAGGAAACTGTCAGGGTATTCATCGAGAAAAGACATGATACTTAAAAAAAAGATAATTGTTACTAGCTAGGAAATATTCTCATTGTTGTATTTTGCTTTCCACAACTATCATTTTTTATTAAGGACAATGTCAATTATTAAAAAGAAATAATATGCAGATCTTACTGCTAGAGTGATGTTTTTTTGCCATTTCATGCCTTTTATTTGTGGAAAGCATTTTTGTAGATGATTTCTTGGGCCTAGTGAATGAAACATCTGAGTTATGTGCTCGCTTTAATAATTTAGGAGTTAGTAGGTGATGATTTTACCATCTTGACATTGAATGGGACTTCGTGCAATATTTGGTACATTTCATAATGAAAAACTGTTACTTCATGTACAGGTAGGACATATTGCACATAGTCTGCTTGAAGTGAAGAAAGATTTACAAATCAAGTTTGTATTACTTTGTTTGGCCATCTTCGCACTTTTTTGTATTTTCTTTGCTTATAAGTTTCTGATAACACTTTTGTTTGCTCTCCCAGATCTGAGTTTGTCCAACGCAAGTATACCATAACTAAGGCCTTACTTCATAAGGCGGAGAGATCATCCTTCGACCGTCTCTGTCAACAGGTGCACATCAAATGCAGAGACAAATGTGGTATTATTTTCCCACATTTTGGGTTTATGTCCAGCGAAAACTTAGCAGGAAGAATTTTGTTAAACTCTGTGCAGATGTACAGACTAGAAGCTGAGCAGAAAAGACTAGATGAGGATATACTGGTTTACAGTCGGTTACAAGAACAGCTTAAACACTCACCTGCATTTAAGAAGGTATGTGTGGTTAACCTCCACTTCTTCACAACCCCTTCGCTAAATTTTACCACATAAATGTGGCTAATAAGTTCTTCTTCTGAATACCAAATTATTCTCATCTTGAAGATGTTTGAAGTTGCTTCCCAAATGGAGTCCCAAGCTGATTCACGACTGTCAGACGAATATTCGGACTCTGAAATTTCTGACATCTCATTTGAGGAGTTTCTAGCTCAAGAGAAAAAGGATTCATTTTGGTAATTCCTGTTTTCACAAGAATGCCACAGTTTTTTGTATCATATGCATCTATTAACTCTAGCCTTCACACTTTCTATGCAGGCAGAGGAATGGGAAACTGGTATCTTGCTCAAGGTGATGACTGATGAGTAAACGCACATAGCTGCTAACAAAATCTTTTGATCTCCATCTGTGGTATAACATTTACCACCAACAGCCAATAAACATGTCATAACTATACTTCGTATGGTTGTGTTTTCTTGAAATTTTGATCTACCAATGAATGAAAATGTGAAGGTTGCGACGGTGGTAGAAGACGCTTCTATCATGTCCGCATTTTTACTATGACAACTACGAGAAGATTAATCTCTTTTTTTTCAGTTAACCCACCTACAGAGAAAAACGCTTCAACACAGTCGTCGGTGATTGACTACATAAGCATGTAATTGTGAAGCGGATAAGTTGTTTATCCATTAGCCATTATAGCTTGCCTCTATGAATTAATTATGAACAAATAGTTTTGCTCTTAAAAAAGACCGTCTTTAAACGGCTAATAAATCAATGTTAATTTGTAGGTAGTTTTTGATAATCTTAGAAATTTGAGATAATTATTTCTACTGCATAAAATAAGAAATTAATTTTAGTTTTCAATAATTACTATAAAATCAATAGAATTACTAATTTTATTCCTTGGAAATGTCATTAGCCCCTTTAAACTTTTAACTCAATCTTATCCTATCGAATGCAATCTTATTCCTTTCTATGATGTGATTAAAATATATGAGTTAATAAGGAGTTTGATTTAATTTTTTTTCTTACCATTTTTCAATAAATTTTGATAGCAAAAAAAAATTGTAAGAATTTTTTTGCGTCCCGCAGAAGTTGAACTTCTGTTTGGAAAAAAAAATTATTTTAAAAAAGAAAAGAATTTGGCATAAAAAAACAAGTCATGTCATAACTAGTTAAATAAAATATATTAAATTTGAAATCTAAACATGACGTAAAGAAAGACTATTTTGCCTTTTTCACGCCTTCCAATGATGTTATTAATGGAATAATTTGTACTCCACACATGGCATGTACGGATATTGTATTCTCCATGCAAGGTTCATACTACCTTTCTTCTCCATGCAGGGTTCATATTACCTTTTCTGTTGGCGAGATTTGAAAGCCATTCATGCAAAAAAAGGATCTCCATTGCTTTCTGTTAACTATGAAATATATATCTACAGCATCAACCCCTCTCTCATAGAAAGTGAAAAGTATACACATTTACATAGTCCCTCTTTTGTATTAACATAGGAAGAGATTGTCACAACTCACTACTCTATCATTTACAAAACTAGATTGGGAAAAAATAACTATATATGTGTAGTACTATCGGAAGAGCTTCAACATCTCTCTAGCTCTACAATCATCAGAAAACAAGAGTGGAGGGAAGAAGCAAAACCAAGTGGGGGAGGCAAAACTAAGTATCACTCCCTGCACATATCTGCATATTAGAAACCTCTGTTTTCATCTAATTTTTTGAAGACCAAACCTCAACAACCATCTGTTGTCAAGTGAGATCTACAAGAGAATCTATGTCCCCAAAGCTTGTGATCCATGGAGGTCCTGCTCAATCGAAAACCACACCAATTACGACATTGAAAAAATGTGAGAAAATTTTATAAATCTGAAATCTACAAACAATACATGAATCAAACTTACAAAGTAAAATTCATACATGAATCAAGCTTGTGATCCATGGAGGTCCTGCTCAATCGAAAACCACACCAATTACAACATTGAAAAAATGTGAGAAAAATTTATAAATCTGAAATCTACAAACAATACATGAATCAAACTTACAAAGTAAAATTTACTACAACCTCCTGAACAGCACCTCGGGGGCGACGTAGTAGGACGTGCCGATTACGCCGGCCATGAGCTGGCCAAGTAACTCGGCAGAGCCAAAGTCAGCGAGCTTGAGCCTGACGCAGGCGTCGAAGAGGACGTTCTCCAGCTTGACGTTGCGGTGGGCGACACCGAGGCGGGGGTAGTGGGTGAGGGTAGTGATACAGATTTCGAATGTAATCGGTCGATTTAAATCGGATCGGCAACTTACCGATCTGATTTTGGGATTGAATCGGCATCCAAATCGGCCGATTTATTCCGATTCCGACCGATTTAAATTCAAGTCGGGTGGGGCGCGGTCAGCGGGG
>JAVDBV010070576.1:0-12508 GCA_032619315.1 Piper longum
ATCGCCGCCGGCGGAGCTGCTAATCCCGGCGGCGATCGCGGCCACGGTAGAGGTCAGTGTCGGTCCCAAATTGTAGATCTCGACGAGGGGAAGCCGTGTGAGTGGTCGAATTGGCCGGTGGTGGCTTGCCGACGCCGAAAAGTGGCCCAAGGCGATGGCGGCGGCGGTGTTGACCGGCCCCAAAGACTCCTTCACCGACGACGACTACGGCGGCATGGGTGGTCGTGATAGGTATGGTTGGAAAGATCGCCGCGAGGCGGTCATGGTAGTACCGGTACTCTGGCCGGGGGCGAGATGGAGACTCACCGGCGGCGAGCCGAAGTAGCGCCGACGTTAATACTCCAAAATCATGGTGGGTTAGGAGAAAATATATAGGAAAACCAGGAGTGACGTGTACGGCTCAGATCTTGCCATGTGGCACGATCTGAAATTCCAACAATTGTAGTGGGACCCACATATAGGTATATCTAATATACCTACGAACGAAAAACTCGAAATGAGACAGTCGAAAGTCAAATCTTACTCGAGCCTATGCCGAATTTTCACCGTAGGGTAACACACTTATCGTCAACCTCAATATAAAACAGGAATGATCCTGTCTCTAACGTAATAATAATCGTACATGATACAAATAAAAGTACAAAACAGTAAAAATATTGGAGGGAAACAAACGAGGTAAAAAGCAAGGTTCTGATTACTACAAGAAAAGAAAAATTATCTCTACATCGAAGCAAGAAGATCCCTCATCTCTGCAACTGATGGAATGGTTTCTGAGGGATACGTCTTAGCAAGTAACTGTGCAAAACTATCATACTTGTCCAGAAATTCCTTCTGCAGAAATATACGTCTCGCTCGTTATAGCTTCAAACCTCTTGTTACCGATATATAGAAGACGTTATACATTAATCGATGTAGTTATAATTAGAAAGGTACAGTACCTTGCATTTGTCCCACAAAGATGGAAGTAACTCCTCTGATGTCAAATTCTTTTGCAACTTTCTGTACATGTTGCCGATTGACTTATCAACCTGTTGAAGAGAGAAAAGCAGTATTTTATGACAACTAAAAAAATAGAACTTCATCTTCAAGAATCAGACTAGTGTCAGTTACCCCTGTCAAGCTAGACTTGAGCATCTTCCTGAGATCAGCTTTTGCAAGTCCAATTTGGAAAGGGATCTGAAAATATACAGTAAAATAAAGTTGGGTACTCAGATTTTAAAAAGAATATGTGCAAGTTAAGATGACTCAAGTAAAATAGTGTCTGCCTTACATCCTCTGGCACTACTGTGTACATTAAATCTTCAATTTTACGAGCAAATTGGAAGAGTCTTTCAAATTGCTGCAGTATGACATAATCTCAGAATGTCAAATTCTTTTAACATGTTCTCAAAATGAGAGTGCCAAACAACGTGCACAATTAAGTTGGTGCAGTACTCACATAGTATATAATCATGTTAATGTGACGTGTGCACGCTTGTTCATAAGATTCACTTGCTTGGTGATAAAACTTTGCGAGTGTTGGAACAACATTCGCCAGGTCATAGAGACTGTTAAGAAGCCATTTCCACCAAATTTTATGAGAAATAAGTCACAAGGAGTTCAGGCATTCAATATCAAATCAAGCTAAATCTATTGTACAGATAGGTCACCTATTTTGAAATGCAGCGTAGTTCTCTAGAAGTACAATATCCGCATACTTTGGATCTGTTTGTGCAATTTTCTCTAGAGTCACAAACATGATGCTAACCTGTTTATATTCATACAAATCAGGTAAAAATGAAGAAATATTTTCTCAGTGAACAGCTATTTACGACCCAAGCACTTTGGAGAAATCTTCTTAATATACAGCAGAAGGCAGACAGAAGGGGCAATAAACTCACAAATTTTGTGTATGCCTGGTCAACTAAGTCTCTAGATTGGCCCTGAATATACTGTTCCATACGGGCTGCAAGGGTTGCAAACCTATAAAGGAAAAGATGTAATTTCAGAACATATGAAGACAGTTAGTCATGAAGATAAGAACTAAAACATTGAGTAACCTTGGAATATAAGAAAGAACTCCCAACTGCCTAACATTGCGCTCGTTTCTCTCAATTTGATGACAAGCTTCATCAACAAACTGCAATAAGAAGGTGATTAAACTCGTGGCCATGAGTTTAACAGGTAAAATAAGGAAAGGAAACATTATCCACTGCACTCTTTACCTTGGTAAATTGGTTTGAAATCCTTGCCTCCAGGTCGTCAAGCAAAAGGCGTACAAAACCTGCAGCATCAGCTTTTTGTCCAGAAAGATACCGTTCAGTGATTCCATGCATAGATATGCAGCGTAGAGGATCAATTTTATAAGCCCAATCCACCACGGCATAGAAGTCTTCCTATAAAGTTCATGGCTATACAGTTATTAAAATTCTCTTAAAGTTAGATAGTGCCTAAAATTCACTTTATCAAAATTTGAAGCCCTGATACAACATAGAAATGATTTTCTACTGATATTCAATTTCATCTTTTATCTCAATACATACTGTAACAATTTTAAGCATAATTGTAAGGAAATGAAAAGCAGCACTCGTCACTAATATGTCAATAAATAAGAAAATACAGTTATCAACAGAAAATGTTTAAACTAGCAAGGATTTTACATCCTGCTTGCAATGCTATTAAAACAGTCAAAACAAAAACAATAAAAATCTGGAAACCCATCCAAGATAACTTCTCATATTTTATTCATCACTAAATGAACACATCTTTCACGTAGAGGGATTTTTTTTTCCAGCATCGGCCTAATAGTTTCCAAGTGATGAAAAAAATATTGGTTATCGTTGTCATCTTTTTCAATTAAAACTGGAAAAGAATGACCTT
This sequence comes from Piper longum, assembly GCA_032619315.1. NCBI lineage: Eukaryota > Viridiplantae > Streptophyta > Magnoliopsida > Piperales > Piperaceae > Piper > Piper longum. The sequence continues at coordinate 2,860 of JAVDBV010070576.1, forward strand.
ACATAAATGAGGGCTTATTATTGTTACTAAAAGAAGATGAACAATGTCCCAAAAATTTATAGAATGCACAAGTTTTTTTTTTTATTACACCAGATCAGTCTTGTACCACATACTATCCTATATTTAGCCCGGCAAGCAATTACCTGAATCCCATCAAGCAGCTCATGAAGAGATTCATTCAGCTGCTGCAATTCAGCTGGACTTTTGCCTACATAAAACAAACAAATGAGGAAAAAATTTGAAAATAAAAACTCCACCAAATAAAATATGAACAAACCTACAAGAGATTACCTGGCTTCATGTCATTTCCATCCATATCCATGGGACTCAGATCATCATCATTGTCATAATCAGCACTCGAGCTATTTTTGTTTGATGGATCCAAAGTTGGAACTTCAAAACACATAAAATGTGCAAAAAAAGAACTCTGTAGATTAAAAAGAAACACATCAGCCAATAAAAAATCTAGAGAGAGAATTGATTGTGCAAAGCAGACCTCATCCACAAGAAGAGGAATAAATATTTTTAACATCTTTGCATATGCATCAGCAACTGTGGATGTGTCAGAACTGCTTGCAGCTTGATTAGAACCAACAGATCCTTCAAGCCAGACAGTAGGATTTCTTGCTGCTTTGGTGCTTGCACGAAGTTCATTTGCAAATTCACGTGCCTATGCATATGTTTCAAAAGTCATATCAGATTACAAATGGGAACAAAGTTAGCAGCACTTCCTGTAAATCGAGCTCACTGAAATGATTTTCCATTAAAGAGATACAAGTGCAGACCTCTCGACGAAGCAGTAAGTTGAGGGAATGACAATATGCTTTTCTCAGAGGACCCAAACAACCTTTATCAAGACTCTGGCATGATAGGAAAGAAATAAAGGTAAGGTAAAGGCTGTTCAGGCAGTTTGTGCGAACATAATAACAGGATTTTAGTCAAGAGACAATAACACAAATGAAAAAGTTTCTAGGTATCATAGAGAAGCAGGTTGGGAATAAATCTAAAAACCTTCAAATGTTGCAAAAGGCGTGCATAAGTCCTGCACTTGTAACGCAGATCAGCATGATCAGGCCTCTTTAACTGGCCTCTCTGCACCATTACAAGAAAGAAAGAACTTGATATGAATATACCCAACATACGGCTCTCATCATGAGCCAAGCATTAATTTTAAAATACCTGAGAAAAGTAACTCTTGTCACTTATCATAAAGTCCACCAAACTCGAAAAGTAGTTTCTTAAGAAATCTGAAGCGAGTTTAACAAAAGCAGTCTTCAGTTTATCAAGCTCTGCACGCTTTTCCTTAACCTGTGAAATAGTTCACTTTAGTTGTGGAATAATGTGGACGAAGAATTTAAAGAATGCAAGCATCGATTAGAAAAAATAAGGCAATCCTCAAACAAAATATTTACATTATACATGAATTGGATTAATAAACACATACTTCAAAAAGTTATTACTCATCTATGCAGATAAATATTACATTTTGAGAACACTTGTGCAACAACAATAAAGTCACGATGATTTTTAATAAAAAAAATTGGAACTCTATAAATTTCATAATGTGGGTATGGTCTTAAGAAGAAAATTCAACACCTATATGACCCATTGATGTCATGACTCATATAACCTTAAAATATGCAGGAAAGAAAATACCTTCTATATAAATATAGTTATGAAAATTACCGCTCTCATGTTTGCATAGACGGGATCCAAACGAGGAATCTCTAAAGACCGCAAAGCATTGGCCAACCACTCGCAAGCTTCCACATTTTGAAGCATACGAGCCTCATCAAAGGAACCACTCGTCAGAGATGCTGCATACTGGAACCAGCAATATACTGTTAGCATATCTGAGTCGAAAATTATATCCCCAGTCAACTACAAATAGTCTTTTTAGCTGCAGATAAAATCAATGAGATCAAACTGACCTCTGAAGGTATACGCAATCGTTCAAGAAGCTTATCAAGCTCCTCAATAAGAAGCTTATTATTTACAGATTGCAATTCCAACTTGTTATTACGGGATTCTATCTGAAAAAGAAGATCAACCAGGAATTAAGAACAAATCATATCAAACACTGCATGTCTGGAAAATCAAGAAGAGTAAGCAATAATTTCTGCTTGTAAATCAAAAGGAGCAAAGTGGCATTTCAATTGCCCATGTTCTGCAACATTAGCTCACACATGCTACCATTCTGCAGACTATGTACTCTCAGAGAGTTCACATGCCATTCCATCTAATTCATGAGTAGAGAGTAGCCCATAAGTAACTTTAAATAGATATTTGGGAACTTATAACACTCCCGAGTTATAGTAAAACATTTGTAACTGAAATTGATTCAGCTCAGACTGGACTGGCCTCAATTAGAAGCTAATGCTCATATATTTCATATTTAATGAGGCTATAACAATGTCATATTTACAAATAGTTAATCTTACAATAGAGAGAATGACGGAGAACATCCAAACACAATGTTGGGGATAATAGTCAAGAAATTGATGTTGCAGAAAAAAAAAAAAAAAAAAAAAAGCTTCAAGTGGTTTATAGGTTCAAACAATCATAGAGGATAAGAGAAACATACCGATTCTATATCTTCTCTCATATGCCTAAGCTTTACATTGAAAATACCAAGCCATTCATCCATGTCTTCAACACAGACAGTTGCTGACTCCAAACCTTGTGTTACCTACACAATACATTATTTTTTAAAAAAGGAGGGCCAGAAGTAGGTTATTCATAAAGTCAAAGCATTATCAAGCCTACGCAAATGCTATGAACTCTAACAAAGAACAGTGTGCACGTACATAAGTGCTTTTCTTTCAAGAACAAATAATATTTGCTGGATGATCCTAATCAAATGAATAAGAAGGCTAGCAGAAACATAAAAGTTACTCTACACCTGCTAGTTTACCGTAGGCTGAGTCTCACTATTTCTGTTAATCTATTCATGGACACCAAACCCACATTTAAAACAAAACAGGCTATTTAAGTGCCACCACCTAAAGGCTTCAGCAGTCAGCACAAAAGGGTAATCATGCACCCAATCCATATTCATCCAAGTCTACACAATTAGTATCTGCAGTTCCTAAGGAAAATTGTGTAAAGCATTGTTTTTGCTAGTTGGTAGTCTTTCCTACATAAAATTCCTGCGATCTTCATAATAGTAAATTGGAATTTAAGTTCTAACACCCAGGTAAATTTACAATGTAACAATATTCACCTCTTCTATCAAAGGCTCACTTTCCAAAATTGCATGCACATTTGCTGCTTCCAAAGCCTGAAGTTCTCGTCTCAATCTCTCAGAAAATGCTTCTGCTTCACCAATTCCCATGACATATCTAAAAAAATGATGCTAACAATCAATAATGAACTTCAACGCTAAGGTTCAAGAGATTACATACTAAGACCAACTCAAATGGTCAGCTAAAACAAGATTTCAACAAGAGAGGATATAATCTCCAAAAACAAGATCTTACAAGGTGGAGAACACTGTCAATATATATAAAACAGAACGTAACAGAAACCAGGTTCTTGATAAATTGCTGAAAAATCATTTTCATATAGGAAGATTCAACTATCAAACTAATATGTCATATTAAAAAATTGATAGCTAGATAGCCGGCATTTGTTCATCAGCAACTATTTATTTCAGTTTTATTTTATGTATTTTCCCTTGTTTTATATCCACAATAGCTGCACCTCTTGCAATATCAATCCCAGTATTTATGCCCTTGGTGGGAATTGGATCAAGTAGCATAGATGCAAAACTAATAGTCCATCAAAAATAATATATATAATAATAATAAAAAATACAAATAAACTAAAAATAAAAATATAATAATAATAATAATTAAAGATGATGATGATGATGATGATGATATTAATAATAATAATAATAATAATAACAACAACAACAATAATAAATCAGGGCATTTGGCTTGTATGGCTTGTGATCAATTTCACCACAAGCTAAATGACACTACTTCAGCATCTAAAGTGGAGACAATAGTTGTAGCTAATACTAGGAAACCAGAACAAAAGCATTAAAAAAAATGTAGACAAGCAGAATATGGATTGGACAGTACATACGTGCCAAGAAGGGCCTCCATGTCTTCCTCTTCAGCTTGGGAAACAAGGTCTCTCTCAACAGTTACCTTTATATCGCTCTCTGTCAAAGTGGTTGTCACAGGTCCATCAGGCGTACTCACTTGATTAGATACTGTTGGGGTGTTTTCCTACATTCCAGTTGTTAATACATAAGGGCAAATTCATTTACTTTCATGAGCATATATAATTTTTTTTTTAAAAAAAGCATTTCATGAGCATACATAGTTTTATTTTTCAAAAAAGAAAAAGACCAAGGTTCTACTGTAGTATCTGCATCATGCCAGGGAATATGCTCCAATTCTCTTTTATCAGAACAAAAAACAGTCCTGCAGCTAAAAGCTAAATGTTTGTTTCACACTATTCACTTATGTGTTTCCATAAAGAAAAAGTTACCTTTACATAACTGAGAATATTGTCTAATGCATTGCTTCCTAAAGTTACCACAAAACAGAAGCAAATCCATTAAGCAAATCATCAGCCACCAAGTTATCCACGCAGCATTATGGCATCATTACTTCTAATTTTATAGCATTTAGGAAGTAGGCTAGTCAAAAGTTACTACTTATATTCTGAGGGATACCAGGTATTTCTGTCCAATCACAAATACATAATCAACTTATCTGAAATTTAAAGCCATATTTCAACTAAATCAAGAGTGAACAAAAATTTTAAAACATAAATACACCACATGCACTATAAGTGTTAAAAAATGTTATCTAAAGCCTGCTCTACAAATACAAGTTTTGACTAACAAGGACAATGAACATAAAGCTTATCATTTTGTACAGATTTTGTAATATCAATTAAAAGTGATTACGATATCTTCCCTGAAAAGGATAGGTAAATTTAATGATGATGACACCACCTTTGATGCAATATAAGCATTTAAAATTAACAATAACAATAATATTGGAAGATAGATTCACAATATATTCACTCACCTTTGCCCAAAGAGCCATCTCCACTATATCAATGCCAACAACTTTAGGCAAATGGAGTATCTCTCTGCATATGTTTAGGATGCAAAGAAGAAGACGGTTCCTATAACACAGTGAATTACAGCAAGGTCGAATAAGAAACCTATGAGGAGATTGTTATTTGAGAATGAACACAATAACAGACATAGCCAAAATAATACTGACTAATATGCAACTAATTTATGTCAGATTCCATGTTTCTTTAAATATAATACCTCCAATGATTAAATATGCCTTGGTAAAAGTAGATGACCTAATACCAAGTGATGACACAGTTACCTGTCATCAATGTTGCGCATGGTCCATTGAGGTGGGGCGACACTCTGACTTCTAAGGTTATCAAAGCCCTGCAAAATAGATCAGAAGCCAAAAAATGCAGGTGTCTGCGAAGATAAGAAGAAATGAGAAAGAGAGAGGAACCTCTCAACAAGGAGAGAAAAAATACCAGCATGAAGGTACAGCCCGTTGGGTCGTTTGAAACAACTTCAACTTTTGATAGATGCTTTAGCTTGTACAGTTTCACAGGCTACAAAAGCAATGCCCACATTAAAAAGAACCGAATGATGAACAACACATTCACAGTATGACATACTCCATAAGCAAGTCTCTCACTTAATACCCGAAAAAAAAGTGACTAAGTACCTCAAGAATCCCTCCTTCATTGGAATCTCTCAACACCCGGAGAAAGGCCTTTGTTTTTTGACTCTTGGATGAAAACTTAGCTGTACGTAGAGAATCAAATTACAATTGCGGACAACAGAACGAAATGTCCCCAAAGCAACACAACATCTACCCAGTTCAAACAACATTGTCAGCCATACACAGCCAGCAACCAAGTAGAACTTTATGAGAAAAGGTACCCTAGGTCACCATTTCACAGCCTTTTCCACATTGCGAATCAATTGTCAAAAGATTAAGCAATCAGGCATCAATAACATCTAACCATAAACAACAGTTTGCACCACAATCCACCATGACTTATATAGTCAAGAAGCAGAGCTACAATAAAGAACACGCAACAGTAAACCCCCCCCCCCCCACCAGAAAAGGATCATCCCCCACATTTCGCAGTAAATTCACCACGTACGACACAAATAATAATCTGAATCTAAAAAGAGAGAAAGAGATCGAAAGAAATAGAGATGTGGATCAAAATGTTAGAGGGGAGGGGGTGATACTGGAGAGGGCGAGAACACGGGGCTTGGCCATGTGCTGTCGGCCGAGGCGGCCTGTCTTGGACCAGATGCCGCGGCTCTTGGCTACGCGGATGGACATGACCACAGTCTGCTTCGTCCCCGTCCGGGCGATCGCCTCCTCGCACGCCCTCTTCAGACCCTCGTCGTCGGCGCTCGACCTCGCCATCCTCCCCCGCCGCCGCCGGAGCTCGATCGGAACCCGGCGAGTGTGAACCCAATAAAATTATAACCGGCGGATCTGATGTGTCAGTCTTCTCAAACAATGGTTTTACGTTAAACTCTAACTAATTTATTGATTGGTTTATTAATTAGGCTTAGCCCCAGCGAACCGCGTCTATATTAAATTAGTTTTTTTTAAGATTCACACAATTCTAATATAATTTATTTTCCCTAAAAATATTACGAGTAAAAATACACTTCCAACTACGTAAAACAGGTTTAGAGACAGGTGAATATGGTTTGGTCTAATCGATCAAACCAGATGAATTAAACTCATCACGGCTATGGCTTGGTTGAAATAAAAAATCAACTAAACTTAGTTTGGTCGGAGTTTTTAGTAGAAACAAATCAAACCAAATAAATCAACAAATAAAAAAATCTTATTCACATCACTTTCTTTTTTCAATATTGAACATGTGTCTTTATATATTTTTAGCCATCGTGATATATAATAAAGGATTATAAAATTATTATTTTGGTTCAATTTATTAAAAATATTTAGTTTATTGAGATGTAAGTTTAATATATTATATATTGTTTACCTATTATACAATATCACAAATTAAAACATTATTCATGTAATTTTTCATAATAAGTTTGTAATTATCCCTAAGTGTGATAATAATTTTTTATTTCATAAATAAAATTTATGAATAATTAAAGTGAACACTAAAAAATGAATAATATGCATGATAGAAAGCATTCTTTATTATTTTAGTTAGTTTGGTTAAGACCAATTGAAATCGAATTAGTTCGGTTTGATTGATTTGGTTATCAATTATAATTAGTTAACCAAATTATTTCAATTCGGTTAATCAGATAAGTGGTTCAGTTTGGTTTTATCCAAATTGATCAAATGATCCGCCCTATTCACAGGATTGTGGGCCTAAAAGATAAATATAAAATATAAAAAAAATTACATTAGATTTATAACTAAACTCACACTATTTTATAATAGCTACTAAAAAAGTTTAAATTTAATATATAGTCTATATGAGACAAAGTTCATATAAAATTTTTCCATAATGTTTATATATGTTAAAAGTAGGGTGAAGGTTGATAAAATTTTATTTTTTTAATATCATTGTCATCTACTTTTAAATTTTCAAAAGAATCACACTTTAATAGATATTTTGAAATTATTTTTTATTATAATTATTTTGGTACTTAAAATAAAAGGGTTAGAAACATTAAATTGAGTTAATATTTTATAATTATCCTTATTATTTATTATTTTATTTATCCATATAATTGACCCATTTAATCACTCAAAATAAAAAGTATAGCTTATATAAATTATATGAGGTGTAGCTAACATATACAGGGCTCTTTTTTAATATAAAGGCTTTAAACAACCCAACAAGCACACTACATAATGAAATTGATTATCATTAATTCACATTCATGAAGCCCAATAGACCTAAAACTACCTTCACAAAAATGGCTTAAAATTCCAAAATATATTTATTGTTTGAGCAGTCAGCAGAGGGCTCGTCGCTCAAACAATCGATTAATACATAATTTACATTGACAACATGTTACTCCACCATCATAAATTCTAAAAAAGGGAAGACTCAAAAATTGTAACGATTTAGCTTAAAAAACGCAAATAAAAACTAGTTAAATTCTAAAAAAGTCAACTAATTCATTTAATTATCAATATATCAAATTTTAAATGCAAAACAAGAATATATTTCTGTAAGAAAAATGTAGGTCGAGAGCCAGATGGGGAGGGGGATGGGTTCATTTTTTTTTCTAAGCCAAATAAAGGCTAATAGGTGTCGCTTAAGGCATTTTAAGTGACCTTGGCATAGGGTGTAAACGAGCCGAGCCGAGTTGAGCAGGAGTGTGCTTGAGTTTGGCTTGATATAAAACGACCCGAGCCGAGCTTTAATATAAATGAGCCGAGTTGAATTTGTCCAAAATTTATGGTGTTTAGGCTGGGTTTAAGCTGAACTCGAGCTTAACAAATGTTTATGTGCTTGGCTTATATAGGATTAAAAAAAATTTTAAACATTATATAAGTTCAATGTGACCTCAATAGTATTTACGAGTCGAGCCAAAGCGAACATTTTTTTTATTTTGAATGCATCGAATTCGAGTTTCGAGCCTAGCTGAGCCAAACACTCATTTGTTCAAGATCTGTTTGTTGTTCAACGAGCTTATCTATTTCGAGTTGAGTATTTTTTCGAACACAAAATTAATGAGCACGAGCCGAGCCGAACAGAGCCGAACGCAAAAAGCTCGCGAGCAGGCTTGGCTCGTTTACACCCATTTTAAATACTTTTTAAGTGGCAATTATTTTTGAACTTGCTTATAATATTTTAAGTGATGACATTTAAAATATCTAAGTGGCATCTGTTTTGATAGTCACATTTAGGATTAAGTGATGTTCCACTTACGTTTACAATCCTTTTAGTGCTTGTTTGTCTGTTGTCGAAATTATCTTGTTCTTGAGTTTTTGCATGTTGTTAGATGCTAATTTGTTAAGCAGCCTTTGAAGCTTCGGAGTAATAAGTTGTGTTGAAGCCTTTGAAGTTTCTTGCACGTTCTGTTTCACTCTATAAAAAAAATAATCTTTTGTTTAGTTTCTTTTTTAGGTTTATTAAAGTTCGGTGATATGATTGTTAGTTTATTATTGCAATCTCCACCTTTAAACTTCTTTGTTGGTTTGTTTGGAGTTTGGCAATTTCATTATTGGTGTGGAAGAGAAGGGTAAGGAGGTGATGGTTTGAACGGGGAGCATCAACATTGGGATTGGGTGTTTGATGATTGTGTTACTATAAAACTTGAATGATAAATTGGAACACCCCGTTTCAGTTCACCCGCGAACCAAATAGGAAATGGTATAGTATAGGCGATCAAACTATTTGTTAATGTATTTAATTTGGTTAAGCCAATCCATATCTAACATCAGCGCCTCAAGATGATAATACAAAAATTCAATGCATAAATGAGATCTTTAGGCTTTATCGTGATTCTAAATATATATTATGATATGCATTCAAGTTTAAAACAAAACAAATAAGTGAAAAGTTCAAAGAAAGTAACTATTTTTAACAAACAAAACAAACCAGGTCTCCCCTAAAAATATAATAAAAACCACTTTGTCAATGGTAAGCAATATATATATATATATATATATAT
>JAVDBV010070577.1:0-25445 GCA_032619315.1 Piper longum
AACTTTTTAATTTTGAATTTGATTACTTTAATTTTAATTTGATTGTAAAACTAACCCAGTGAAAATTTTATTATTATAATAACTATTTCTCATTTTGTATTATTGGCTATGATTCTCCCATTGTCCATAATAATATTAAAAATTATATTTTTGTTTTTATTTTAAAAAAACTCTTATAACAATAACTTAAAACCTTCTTCCCATCCTTCGCTCCTCTCGAGCACCTTTCTTTTTGCCCTGTAACGACCAATATCGAGCATCTTCATTTCTGCCTAATAGCGGCCAATCCCGCGGCCGCCGCCGCCCACCTCATACCGGAATATGTGAAAAAATCGGTTATTTTTGTTGATATGATGCTGCTTTCGTTGGCCGTCGTATGCTGGCTGCTAGTTGGTCGGAGTTCATGTTTCGATGATGGGATTGGTTAATTTGATTAATATTTTCATATATCGTCAGTATACTTTTAGCTCGTAATTTATTTTTTGTTCAGAATTCTAACTAAAATCTTAGTTTAGCTAATTGTAAATTTGATCCAGTGATTTGATTATTTATTAACGATGGGGTGGTAGGATCGTAATTGGCTCGATTAAGGTTCGGTCTATAGTATTACCATAACTAGTTGTTATTTTAAAATTTTTACCGTCAATCAAATTTCTAAGTTTATTAAGTCATACTAAGTGTTTTTACTATTTTGTAGCCTATTAAGTGGTTAAAATTTTGTTAAATTAGTTGAAAAATTATGTGTTCAGACCTAACTTTATTAAGTTGGTTAAAAACTAAGTTATCTAAAAACTATTTCTCACTCATAAAATATAAAATATTATAGTCATTTAGACTATGTTAATCCAGTGTTAAGAATTATTAAATTAGTAAATAAGTAATCTGAATTAAGTAAATTCATAAAATTGATATTTTTAAAATTAAAAGTTTTAAGATTAATAGTGATGTAGAATTGAGTTTTATAATTATATATAAAATAATGGAATGATATTTAGTTAAATCGATAAATTGGCTATAATAGAGCTTTATGCCATTACTATTTATATTTAAAGCCAATTTAATTAAATTAATCAAACTTTTAACTATTTTTCTTATTTAATGAACAAGGTCATTATAATTTTTGTTCTATATTAATTTGAAATGATTGACAAATCGGTAAATAAGATGGAGGAACCTAGTATCAACAACAAGGGAAAATCAGCAACTTTTAAATCTATCTGCACATTCAAATCACATGGCTGTAAATTCTTATATATAATCAAAATTACCTTCATTATCCAATCATCTTTATAATCGAAGAGCCGATATTAAAGTTATCTGCTGCAGGTGATACTAATTATTCTCTTAATGACCATATATATCCGATCGTGGAGGGTGGTCTGGTTGGGAGATGATTTATGTGTGATCTAACCCAAGTATTTCGTGGTTCTAGTTTGTATTTTGTTGGCATTTTTTGTCATAACGAAAACCATATCTTTGAAACTTATTATCAGTGGGACTTAGAGTCGCTAATTTATCTTCCTTGTTATGAAATACAGTGCAGGTTCGTGCACTTGCAATTTTGAGTAACAAGGACTAAATAGGCGGGAGATTAGGAAAGTACCTCTAGCAGCAAAAGATGAAGTTTGCAGAAGCAGCGGAGGTAAAGAAAGGTCCATTGGTTTGCTTATCAAAGAAAACAAGGAAGTTTTTTGTGCACTGTACTCTTTTATTATTTTTGGTCTCTTTGACACCTTGTTTCAGATGTTCATAATTGCTGATGTATCTGTTACCATTTTGGAAAGGAATGACTGGGTTCTATTCTATGTAACATTATATAGTTTTAGCGTATCCTTGTTCTTTTGGTTTGCTTTTTTTCTTTATTGACCACATTCTTGATCATGTTATAATGTGGACTGGATATACTGTCACTAATGGGTGAGATGATGAAACCTAGAACGACAGAAATCGCAGATACATTGAGGCAGGAGGATGACAAGGCTCTATGTTTTGCTTGTTTGTCTCTCACTCACATGCCCTTCTGTGGTTCGAATAATAGTTTCAGAAAATATTCAAATTCTTTTTCTTAGAAAAGTTTTACTTGTTGCAAATTATTTTCTTCTATATTAATGTTCTAACTTTGTAGTTTTTAAGATTGTAGAGAAATTCTAAGGCTATTAATGTTCTTTAACGGAAATAGGTTGTCAATGGATAACTCACAAAACGGGGTTGCAGAGCTTGTTCCTGGTGTTCTATTCATGGATGTGATGATGTTAAATTTTTTTTCTCTATCATTTATTCTCCGAATGATGTGCTTTTCTCCATGTATACATGATCGATATCGAATGCTTTTTCTTACCTAAATAGAGCTCTGGAAAGTTCTATATCACCTATTGTAATTTTTGCTTCTAATGAAAGAGGGATATGCAATGTTAGGTGCATGAGAGATTTATCTCCTATAGACTATAATAATGTTCTGTACCTGTAAGTGTTTTCTTGTTCATGATTTTAATTATTGTGTAAATGAAGTTCATTAGTCCTAAGTTTACTATGTTTTGTAGAGGCACAGACATGAGCAGCCTCTCATGGCATACCTGTTGATTTGCTTGATCGCCTTGTAATTATAAGAGCAGAAACATACGGGCTGGTTGACATGATGCAGGTGCATTTTTGTGATCGCCCTCATGGCATGCCAGTTAAAGCCTTTATAATTTTGTTCATAAAATTCATAATGTTGAACGTGGGTATATAACTTTAAAATCAAGCATTTACCTTTCTTCTAGATGTTAGCTATCTGAGCCGAGGTAGAGGAGTCGATAATTAATGAAGAAAGCCTTATATCCCTTGGGAGATTGCCCCGCAGGCATCTTTGAGGTTAGTTCAGCTCTGTATCACTTGTTCTTATTCCATTCTTCATTCAAACCTATGAATAGATGTCATCTTTGATTACAAAAATTTTGGGCGTGTTCAAAAGAGCCGCAGCCAAGCCTAAAATATTCTGTTCTCAGGCATAAAGTTCAGCTGTTAACACCTACTAGGGTCGGGGCAAAATGAATGGAAGAGATAAACATCTCCCAGGTACTTAAAATTTGTTCATCACACTAACCAGGCTTCTTCGCAGTTCAACATGGAGAGATCAGAAACCTGTAGTGTTACCTTTTTTTTTACCTACTCTTGTCCTATAGTCCAGGCTGATCTCGAGGAAGTAAGGTGTCTTTATCTCGATGCAAAATCTTCTGCTCGTTTGCTGCAGGATCGAGCAACATGAAAGATGTATATGTTGATCAGATTGCTCCTCGCCAGTCCATGTGCATAATGCAAAACACTTTTGAATGAGGACATATCCAGGCCATTTGTTGAAGTGGTACATTTCTAGGAGCTTGCTCTGGATAAGGCCATGTATGAGCAACGAGAACATTTTGATTTTAAGAGGAATTTGTCTCTTCCATTCCATTGTATTATGTAGGATTTTTATTTGTTGGGTAATTTCTCTCCTACGTTGCATCGTTTAACCAAATCAGGCGCAGAAACTTCTTTTTTTTTTTAATGGACAAAGATTTTCTTTGTAAAAATAAAAGAAAGAAATTTATTTTCTTTCTGGTAGGCTGCTTGTTTATTATTCAATACAAATGGTACTAATGGTTCAAGGCAAAGGCTGGCTTTAGCAGTGATGTTTGGAAGAACTCGGTTACTGGAAGGAAGAAAGAGAGCAATTTGGTTTTCTTACTTAGCTATTCAATTTCTTGCCCATAATTCACTGCTTCCAAGTGGTACATGCAGAGAAAGGCTTTACTATGGAACCAGACGAGCTACGGGTGGAACGTGTTTTTACACGTCCGGTGCTCACGTATGTAGAGGACAGTGCCTCTTGACCTGGAGGGTGAGACACGAGATAGAAGGGCTCAATCAATAAGTCTCATGGCAAATTTCACTGGTGGGTGGGTAGGAGCTGTATCATTCACCTTGCACTCCTCCCTGAAAATTGCTAAATTGGTATGCTACTCATTACTTATCTAGAATTTTGATGTCAAGGCGCCACTTTGAGCCCACAGGAGGAAAGTTGAGCCTTATTGAAGAGATACAGAAATGACAGTGGCCACTGAGAGACCCAGAATGGCCCATGAGTTGAAAATGGTCATATCAAGGAAGAAGTGGAAGATCCAACACCAGGTAGAATAGACCATTCAAAACCGAAATTTGGCAAGTGGGTTTCATTCACCCACTGAGATCTCATCTCTCTTTCGGTTGTATTTGTGATTGAGAGAGGTGCAACTGCTTACTACCTTCCATGAGTGCTGTTTTTTTTTTTCTCCACAGTTCCCTGTCAGTGAGATTTGAAGCATTCCCCAAATACACATGCCATTAGGGGGTTCTCTTCCACCAGAAACCTTTTTGTTTTTGTCTTTTGGGGCTTGGGTGTATCAAGCTGATTAACAGACCTAGCTGGAATGAGGTGGAAATGGCCAGAAAAAGTGTAAAGTACTCAAGGACTGCATCTATAGCAGAAAGTCAAAAAGCCTTTTATCATGGCTTAACTCAATTAGCTAACTGGGAGGAAAGAACAGACTAAGAAGGAAGTGCATGAATTTCGTTTGATCAATCCCTTTCAAGAACAAGACTAGATACTTCAAGAAAAAGGTAAATGGTGTTGTACACTGTATGATTTCAGATGGTAAAAAACCACAGAACCTATTGCCAGTTCTTGAGCTTCAAAAAGCTTGCATAGAACAATAATAAGAAACTTGCATCACTTTTTCGTCTTTCCATTGAAACGAATCATTAGCGTACATACACTAAAGAAAGAAACAGTAGAAATATTAGGCTGGTTCTGTTTTCATCTGCTCTCTCTCTTCTTAGTTTGCTTTTGGTCTTTATACTAACAACAAAAGCTTGCAAAAAAACAAGCAAACTCCCTTGCCAACAGTCTTTTTCTTCACATGGAGTATGTTGCATGTTGTTTGTAGTTTATACATCTGACCATGCTGACATCTCCCAAAACCTTGTTCTCTTTTTTTTCTGCAATGCCTGGTATATCCAACCCCAAATCAAGAAAGTTTAACATGAAAATAAAAAAGGAAGAAAGTGAGTACAACAGAGATCCTCTCCCCTTCATCTATGGCTACATGCATCCAACAGCTTCTTTCTTCCTTCCACAATTTCATCAAGGAAATCATCAATCTGCACATTGATGCCCTCCACTCCTGATCTCAACACACCAAAACACTTGTTCAGATTCTCCATCCTCTCCATGACCCTGCCATCTGACTCCACGTCAACTTGCCCATGAGTTCTTCTCTCCATCTCTCCTCTCAGTTCATCCAATGCAGCAATGGCCATCCTAAATTCATGCAGCAGGATCCCCGGCCGCCCCTCCATGCCGCTTATCTCCTCCACCACCCGCTGCTGGATCCTTTTCGTCGGCACCATGAATCCAGAACCAAAGAACAAGCAGCCTTCCAAGCCAATGGGAGCCGTGGAACCACCCTTACAAGACACTAGCCCCCAGAGTAGGATCATGAGCAGCATAGAGCTCACGTTCCTAATGGCATACAGCACTCCTCTGAAACCATTGAACCCATTTAGCTTCTTCTCCACAGCAATCCTCTCGTCGATCCTGAGTGACAATTGCTCGATCTTCGTCTCCATTAGCGCCCTATTCTCCTCCTCCAGAACTATGGCCTCTCTGCAGCAGACAGTCACTGCTCTCACAACCTGCAATACAATCCTTCTAATTACCAAACCAATCTCAATCCAAGAACAGAGCAAAAACAGAGCAAACACAAAAGATCAGAAAAGAGTGTAATATATGTACGTACATAAATAGTCTTGATCAATACAAACCTGTCGAGCAGCCTGGCCATCAAGGGAGGAAGGAAGATGCGACCATGATAGGTAGTGATTTTCTATATTGGAGATGCCGGACTTGATAAGATGGCAAGCTTCCCAAAGCCGGGAGCTCTCGTCCATGTACTCATCCAACCATTTATCACCGACAGGGAGGTGGAGGTTCTGCACCAAGACGGCGAGCTGCGCATGGGAGGAGCGGAGGAAGGAGAGGAGCCTCTGCTGGAACTGGGCAGACATGAAGTCATGGGAGGAGAAGCAACGGTCGAGGTCGTCGAGTCCTCTGGTCAGGAAGTTGTAGAAGCCATTGATAGAGCTGGAAGAAGCATCCATGGCATGAGATGGGAGGAGAAGAAGAGGATTGGAGAGTTAGAGAAAGACTAATGGTGTTGTTCTGAAACTGGGCTTCTGCCAACTGAGTAGAAATTGGTTGGGAGCAATGATGGATGCTTCCAACTGTCGGGATGGGATGATTTGGGACCTGGCATCGCCATTGTTTAATGCAAGTGAGTGACGATCAAAGGGAGGAGGAGGAGCAGCAACTCCCTTTCAAGCAAGCCAAATCTGCCCATCTCTCTCTTTCTTTACAAGTCTCTTTTTACAGGAGCTCAATCTTCTATTTCCAACTTGGGGAGGTTTATGCTTTCTTTCTTTCTTTTCTGCAACTCTTGCTTTGATTCTTATATATAGTAGGAGAGTGCTGCATGGTTCGGGGGAAGTGGGACTTGTAAGAAGCCAAGGGGGAATTCATGGGATTTTGACTCGAGTCATTCAGTGGAAATGTTTTTCCCACCATCACATTCAATTCAATTCAATTCATGTGGTCTTTTCCATTTGAATTGGATTTCCTATCTTTTCATTCATTCATTTTAGTTCACATATATAGGAAACAAATACAACAGTTTTGGGTAAAAAATATACAAATATAATAGTAAATTTAGTTGTATTTTTGCTAATATATGATATACTTTTTTTTGTATTTTGTTGGTATATCAGCCATGACAAGTAATTAGAAATGAAGAAGATTGGATGGGATCAGTCTCAAGTCATATCTAGCCAATTCGGATCGGAGTCGGTTATTTCAAAACTCTTGATTAATTGTGGCTTGAATTCCAATGCCAGGATGGAACTCTGATTTGTATAGTGTTTAGTAAGATCAAAGATATGAAATGAGCATTAGTTTAATCTGTTGTTTCCCTTGGAATTTTGTGCTTTCTGTCAACGTCCCCTTAAAATGTCGACTGGTGAGAATAAATTTTTAAACATTAGCATGATTATAAAGACAGACCTACACCGTGCTCTCATTTGGCATGTCAGAATCAAAACTTCAACTCAGAAAGCTCTCTTTGTGAATGATACGAAATTAACACCACACCTAGTTCTACCCTAAAAACCCAGCAAGCATAATCAAGGGGTAGCCTTAGCCTTATTCCAGAGCCTTCTCCTGTAAAAACCTGTGGCTTATGTTTACAAAAACCACCTTCTTTTGAAGAAATTTGGTGGGCATTTTACATCTGGATTACTGAACATTAACAGATACACATTGAGCAACATATTCCTTATATCTATTGATGTGGGTTTTTGGAGTTAGAACCACGCTTCACACTTGAGCTTGTGCTGGTCTGTTTGAAGCTTTTGATATGTGAAATGAATGACCAGAGGAATGTTTTCTTCTTCCTTCCCTACCAGGTTCCAATCACTTGATCAAGTACTCCCCGTTGCAATTATGGGTTGGAGCCCATTTTATTCCCTATACACTAACTAGGGGAAAACAACAGTTAACAACTTCCATGGTTTGATTAGAAATTTGAGTGCATTTCTTGCTAATGTCCCCAGTACTTGATATGAAGCCCATGACAAGGATTGAGATTTCATATTAAAATCTTGGAACAATGCTGTATGACCATCCAATCGAAATGTGGGCAATAATCAACTAGGCCACATAAAGGTAAAGGATTTGGATGCTGATCTTTTCATATTGTTTAGTATGTGGTGTGGTTCACTTTATACTAAGAACCCAGTTTTAGATATGGTTGGTTTTCTATAATATGAACTAGCCGTGATTAGTCATAGATAAAAGATGCATAAATATCATATTTATGTGCAACTCATCAATCATCACTGTCATTTTACGATACATGTGGTAATTGTTATGTTGGTTATCTTGCATTAGGTTTCAAGGATAATTTGTAACTTGTATAAAAGGTAATAAGAAAGTTTTATTCTTTAAACTAGATTTTGAATTAAGAGATGTTTATAAAACCGTCTTATGTCTTTTTTGGGAGCTCATGAGACCCAACAATATTATAAGAGGTTAGTTAGTTTTGATGTTACCTTTATTTGTCATGACTTGAACTTCGCTATAATATCTAGACTTAGCATGTATAAGGGAGAGATGATTCAGATGATAACTATTTCGAACCGTGAGGGGGACATGATTCGGATGGTAGCTGTTATCTCACGGGACGGTCGGGAGTTAGGGTTTGGCGGTTGTCCCTATCAATCCCGTGTCCAATTGGGTAGTTGGAGCTAGCCAGGTGGTAGAACAACCTTTCGAGTTCTAATTTTGTTAATGTGTAGGCAAAGTGTCGATAGGTGCATGAGGTCTAATGGCCCAGATGAGGGCGAAGTCGAGGCTAGTGAAAGAGAAGTGTACAGATGACTGAGCACCATGACCTAGTATGTCAGGCAACCAGTACTGTGTCCAGTACTGGGTGTATGTCTGGAACATACCAATAGTGGGCCGATACAAGAGTTGGCTGAGTCGAACCAGAAGGGCTCGATCACTTAGCCAAGAAGCACCAAGGGAGTTTTCGGTAATTGTAGACAAATCACCAAGGGTTGGATGATGTATTTGGAGCAAGGTGTACCATTGATGTAGGAGCCAACGGTGATGGAACTCCAAGAGGCCAATGATGTGTCTGATCAAATTGGAGCCTTTGATCAAAGGTTTGGACGGTGAGGATCCAAGTGATGATGTGTTGCACATTAGCCCAAGACTTCTATATAAAGGAATTGTCATTCTTTGTGAAGAGCAGAGAGTGGGAGAACAACTAGAGACGAGACGAGAAGAGGAAAAGTGAGCACTAGTGGAGGAGAGCCACCTTAGTTGGGAGAAGGACTTGGGGGAGCTGTAACCTGGTCGTGAAGTCGGCCTGAGCCTCTAAGGGAGACTACCGAAGTAGTTGGGTTCCACCCTTAGACTAAGGGTCCCACCTGTATTGTTCGGCACCCCCACGCTTGGAAAGCCGAAGGGTTAGGCTTGTCAAGTGAGGGTCGAGTGGCCAAGTCGTAGGGTTTGTATGTCTACAATTGGCAAGCAGTCTAAGGTGTAGATTACTTGTATTCTTATATTTATATTGTTGAAATAGAGGTTGGGAAGAGTTCACGTAATCTTGTGGTATCGCGTCATATTTGGCTACTGAAGACTGCACCGGTGATTCCGAGGTCTGGTCAGTATCGTGAAAAAGTTGGGTGACCGGTACAGGGACGCAGCGCTGAGACTTGGTGATTGTGTGTGTCTCCGGACAGGTATGGGTGAATAGTGACTGGGGCCCAGTACAATCTTTGACTATGGTCGGTCAACGTACCAGTACTAGGTGTGTTGGTGCCCGCATTTATATCAGTGTACCGCTTGTGTAGCGATAAGTTGTTGCGAACAAAGGGGAAGGCTGGTCTTTTAGGGAGGGAAACATGTCGCCAATTAGGGTGAAAATTTTCGCCCTAAATGTGACCCTGTGACAGTAGCCAACATGAATTGCAGTCTCATGAAACTTCACTATAATATTTAAACCTAGCATATATAAAGGGAAAATGATTCGTATAGTAGTCCATCTGAATTATAATCTTCTAAAATTTTACTATAATATTTGGACTTAACATGTGTTAAAGGGACATAATTCAAATAATATGATGTATAAAGAGGAGAATCGTTGAGTTTATCTCACATTACGTTTTAGGAGTAACTTGTGATATATATATATATATATATATATATATATATATATGTTTTATTTTTAAATTAATTTTTTAATTAAGAGAAACTTATAAAATATATTTTAAGTTCCCGGGCTCACATGGCCCAACACTTTACACATTATATATTTTCACGGTTTATACTTCATAC
The DNA here is from genome assembly GCA_032619315.1 of Piper longum. Lineage (NCBI taxonomy): Eukaryota > Viridiplantae > Streptophyta > Magnoliopsida > Piperales > Piperaceae > Piper > Piper longum. The sequence goes on from JAVDBV010070577.1 coordinate 9,950, forward strand.
TCTACGGTGACTTGCATGGCCTTTTTACATTAAAATCATCACAATACCACTTTATACCCTCCTTAAAACATGAACAAAATTGAAGAAAAACCCATCTTGTGGATTACCTCCTGTTTCTTTGCATAATATTTGTGTTGGCAAGCTGTATGTCTTGAAGACAAACAGAAAGCAGAGAGACAAAGAGATACTAAAACGATCATCTCTGATAGTCTTTGTCATGGGCACGGCACTATGACTGGATATATTGCTTAATGTACGTCTATTTCTGCACCAAAATTGATGGCTTTCCTCCCTCTCAGCTACCCAGATCTGGTAGAAATTGAAAAGTCGAGTTCTAGACGATGGACCAAGACCGGTTAATAGATGACGTAGAGAATGTGATGATCAACCTACATGTGAGGATGATTCTTTCTTAGTTCAAAACAAATATATGCAACAAAAATCGTGATGATGATAAAATGGACCAAGTAGAGTGTATCATAGAAAGAGCAAAAGTGGTTTCACTCCACACTGATTCCTTATAAGAAATACAAAAACAGTGTTAAATATACATACAAAAGAAAACTTGAAGGGATGAGAAATCCCAGTGGGAAGATGTTTGCATGAAAAAAAGAGAAAGGGGGAATGAACATGATGGGGTTGATCAAATTAGAGGTCAAATGATATCTCCCAAGCTGCTTGTTTTTTTTAGCACTCCATCTTAACCGTGTACAATCTTTGGCCCTCTGAATTTGATGGGGATTCAACATATCATACACAACTGATTACTTCTCTCTGGATCTTCTCAACCTCACTATTTCCTTCCCGTTAATTTGTCTGTATGGTGACACACCTAAAAATTTGGAAAGGATTATGTATATGTATATGGAGTTAAAGGACAAAGAAATAGAAACACAAAGTATGGTTGGGAGCAGTGGGCAAAGATTATTGAGAAGGCGCATGGGACCAGTATAAGTGGTTGCACCCATAAGCTAGAATCGCCAAATCCAGCATCTGACGACAATCTGGAACCCACACATTATTATGATTAGAAAAATCGCATGCCTTGTCATGTCATGGGGCCATGTTTTATGCCATGAATCAAAACTTTGAATGACATTTTTATTGATAATGGGATGCGACTGAAAATAGTTAAAAGGCATCATTGTAATATGGTCAGGGTTCTTCAGCATAGGAAACTGCACACCGGAGAACTTTCGAGCATTGCACACTTTTGAGGCCTTTTTTGGGTTAAGTTTTGAGCTCCGTTCAACTGAAAATCGAGCGGTGCCATATATTGGGGCTCGGTTAGAAATGAGCCCATATCCACGTTAGAAAGATATGGGCCGAGGCACGATGCCTCGAATAATTTTTTTTTAAAATTATTTGCGGCAATGCGAGTTTTTCACTAGCTCGGTTCTTGTTGCCTTTTTGGTTGGTTTAAGTGAATTCAGAGATATTCATTTAATAAAAGTAATTAGGTGATCTCATGTTCAGGTTTTCATTGGCTTGGAAAATTACATTCATTGGCTTGGAAAATTACAAAGGTTTTTTATCCGAGGGCAGAATTTTCAGGTGGTTATAAACTTGAGACAGTCTGACCTAACCCCCAAGTAAAAGTGAAGGGCCATAGAGGCGGACGGACCGTGTTAGTGAAAACAGAACAATTAAAGCTCCAATGCCCATCCATGACAATCTTTCTATAAATTCAAAAATTATAGTAGCGAAATCATATCACAAAATGCCGGGCATTCCGCAATCAAACCTTTAAACTATTTATTGGGGCCGTCTTGATGGGTAGAACCAGAATCCAGACAGTAAAACTCGGCTACGTTTTTCACGCAAGTATGGAAACATTACTTCTCGAGTGTCTCAGCTTGTGATGACATGCAATTTTATCCCACACAGATAAACCCAGAACCAAGGACGAAATAACAACCAAAAAGTTCTATACTCATTTAGAAAGTCTACAAGTTAAAAATGACCGCAATTCTTCAACCGAACACAAAACTGAAAGATCTGTGTGTCTCTTTTTTTTTGTCGAAACAAAAATCTCCTTTTAAGGATAGAAAACGCAATTCTTCACTGCCCCATTGCTCTCAATCCTGTAGAAAACGAAAACGGAGCTGCTGTGAGGACGTGAAAAGAAAAATTAATGCGAGAAAAATATATGTTCAGACAAGATGGCGTCGCCAGTAGGACTAGATTGCTCACAACAACGACACAAAATAAAAATAAAATAAAAAAATAATCATAATCATAATCATAATCATTAATCATAACCATAAAGTATAATTATAATCATAATCGTAATCGTTACATGTAATCATTAATCATAATCGTTATTGTAATCGTAATAGTAATCATTATCGTTATCGTAATCGTAATCCTTAGTAATTAACCTAAGCGTGGTAACCGTAACCACCATAAGCATAAGCATAACTACATTCACAGCAACAAAGCTTCGTAGCAAGCCTACATTAAGTGGGATTAAATCAAGTAGCAAACGGAAATTCATGGGCACATTAAATTAAATCATGAATTGGAGTTATATCCAAGCAACCATGGCCACCAAAAAAAAAAGAAAAAAAGAAAAAAAAAGGAAAAGATAGGCATTATTACACATACCTAGCCAGATCCGACGATGATGTTGTTGATGGGGATGAAGACGAGCTTGACAAAAAACCCCACAAATCCCATCACCACAAACCCGATCGCGGTACGGAATGCCACCTTCGTAAACTCTGCGCATTTGCGCCACCACCGACCGACGCCACAAATCGAAGAAAAAAAATCAGAAAACGACCGAAATTCACAGCCCTTCCCACAAATCCATGACCAACCAACAAGAGCAAGAACAATAAATGAAACCATAATCGATGAAATTAGTATTTAATCGAAACAGGAAACAAAAAAAAAAGAAAAAAAAGGGAAAAGCGGATGAACCTTTGCGATCGGGCTTGTGGCAGCGCTTGACGAGGCGAACGCTTTCTTTGGCGAAGTCGCGGAGGGGATCCACCACCGATTCGATCGCATCCATCTTTGCCGCTCCTTCCTTCCTTCCTTCCACCGATCGATCCCTGGCTAGGGTTGAAATTGGGAAAGAAGACGACGATGTATGTACATGACAATCGGACGGACAAACTCTATGGCGAACCCAAAAGGACGGCTCGAAAACGGACGCGCATCCACATCTCGACCATTTCGTCTCCCGTGAACCTTTCCGATTAGAGTTCTTAATTGAGCGAGCCAATTTACGAATATTTAGCATTCAGTTTAGTTCAACTCAAACTCAAATCGAATTCGAATTTTACGAGTCGAGCTTGAGCAAGACCGTATTCGACTCAATTTAACTCGGTTATAACTCGAATTCGACTCGATAAAATAATATAATAATATATTTTTATATTATATAGATATAATATTAATATATTTAATTATAACTAGTTTTATTTATTTATTTATAATAAATTAACAAAGAATTGAGATAATTAAGATGGTAAGTATATTCAAAACTTGTCCGATCTCTATTCGAATTCGAACAAACTTCGAACTATTCGAGCCAAACTAGAATACAAAATAAACTCCGGCTTGCTCGCTCATTTAGCATCCCTAGTTTCGACACCGTAATTCATGCGATGAACAGATATGGTTTGCTATTTTTTACCTGGTATCTGGGTTTTGATTTGTGGCATTGATTTGGGTGGTGGTAATTTCGCAGTCCTCAAGCTGCAGTTCCCTGCTCTTCTTCAGCAGAAGACTCGGCATGTTCTGATTTTTTGTTTTTGTTGCAATGTTGTATGTGGTTTATTTTATGATATTCAGTAAGAATCTCTTGTTGATTTATTTGTGTGTAGACTTGTAGAAGCTACTGTTTTACTTTGGGGTATTCTGCTAATTTGGGTATTGATACTGAGCAAACTTAAATCTTACTTCAATGATTAAAAAAAAAGAGGTATTTATACATGATCCAAAACATTACAAAAAAACCTTATATGATCTTAATTTTTTAAAATAATAAATAAATAGAAATATAGAAATGTAAAAGTCTCTGCCACTTAGCTTTATTATCCCCCTTCAAGCTGAGCTTTGGAACAGAGATTAAGCTTGCAAGCAATAGTCTGAAAAGGCTATGTTAGCAGAGACTTTGTAAAAATATCTGCAAGTTGCTCTTTGGTTGAAATATTTTGTGTCTGCAAAAACTTTGAGGCAACACGCTGTCTAACCTAGTGATAATCAATCTCGAAGTGCTTGGAACGAGAGTGATGCATTGCTGACAAATTATCGCACAACAATACTGGAGTGTGGAGCACATGAATGCACAGGATAAAAGATATCCATGTTAACTCTGCAGCAGTAGAAGACATTGCCCTGTATTGAGCCTCTGTACTTGATTTAGAGACTGTCATTTGCTTTTTAGCACTCCATAAAATCAGATTAGATTCAAGATATATGCAATAACCAGATGTTGATCTTCGTGTTGAGAGACAACCTGTCCAGTCTGCATCAGTATAAGCAATGAGATCAAAGTTTGACAATGCAGAGATAAGTAGGCCTTGATCAGCAGTTGCTTTGATATATCTGAGAATATGTTTTGCAAGACAAATGAAATTCAGTTGGAGAGTGCACGAACTGGCACACAAGATTGAATGCAAGTGCTAGGTCTGGTCTAGTAAACTTGACGTATTGCAGTGAACCAATGAAAGCACGATAGGATGTTATGTCCTTGAGTAAGGGAGCTGCTTCATATAACTGACTCTTGGCAGGCAATGGAGTAGCAACAGGTTTGCAATCCAACATGTGCATTTCTGTAGTAAGTTTTCAGCATATCTGCGTTGTGATAGGAACAGATTATCATTGACTTTGTCAACCTGTATGCCCAAGAAATAATGAAGTTGTCCCATATCTGTCATAGCAAAGCCTAACTTGAGTTGAGACAAAAAATCTGTCAACTTATCTTCACAGCTTCCTGTGACAATAATATCATCTACATATAGTAACAAAACAAGGGAGTAATCTCTTAAAGTCAAATGTCTCAATCATGTTTATCTTCTGAGACTCCCATGCTAAAAAATTCTTAGAACTAAGAGTGACAAAATTTGCAACATTCACAGAGGACGGATATGGATACACAAATCCACCATAACGCATTGTGAGAATTATTATCTGCAAAAGAAGGCAATTGTGCAGCAAAACCATGATGATTTGGTGCTGATTTTGCCATCCTTTTAGCAAAACCAGGATTTTGTGGTGAATTCACCATTCTTTGAAAAGAAGGCAATGGTGCAGCAAAACCAGAACAGTATGGTGCCGGATTCGCCATTTGTGGAAACCAGACGATTGCACAACAAAACCCGAATAATATTGCGCAGATTTCCTCATTCTCAAAGAATTGAGAATAGGAACATCAGATTTCCCAAAATTCTTAGGTCAACAAGTGGATTTGGATGGGGAAACCATCCAAAAGATCCCAACGATTGTTGAACAAAACCATGATTTGGATAGGGATTTGTACCTCTGAGAGGAGTTGCAGGACCTCTTACAGGTTGAAATTGTCCAGGATCACTGTTCATCTGTATTGGACGAACAGAAGTTGACAAAGCCAAACTTGGATCTGCCATTGATGGAGTAAATCGAAGATTTACAGATAGAGAATCCGCCATGGCCGAGAAAAGCGGAGGTCTTTGTCTAAAACTTGACGATCTAATACCATGAGAAAGTTGAACTCTTACTTCATTGATAAAAAACACAGTATTTATGCGTGATCCAAAGCATTACAAAAAACCTTATATGATCTTTATTTTAAAAAAATAAAAATAAAACTATAGAAATCTAGAAGTCTCTGTCTCTTAGCTTTATTAGATACATGTCCTTGATCAATGTAAGAGAACAAATCTGGTGCATCGTTTATTTTTGGTTTAGGTCGGATAATGGTTCTTCGTGTCCCGATGGGAGCATGAAAAAATAAAACAATGGTGTCGAGTGAAAAGGAATTGATTTTTCTGATTAGATACTTAGGGTAATAGTTTGAAGGTTAAATTGGTCCTTGGTTATTATGCGGGACCTTATAAATTGATGTGGAAATTGAAGATAAGCTATGGCGGGAGCGTAAACGAGCTGAACCTTTGAGTTTTGCTCGATATAAAATGACCCGAGTTAAGCTTGTCTAAAATTTATATTGTTTGCACCTGGTTCGAGCCGGGCTCGAGTCAAGTTCGAGCCTAGCAAATATTTATGTGCTCGACTTATATAGGATAAAAATCTTTTTTGAATATTATATAAGTTCAACATGACCTTAATAGAATTTACGAGCTGAACCGAGCCAAATATTTTTTCGATTTTGAACACATCGAATTCGAGTTTCGAGCCGAGCCGAGCTAAATACTCTTTTACTCAAGCTCTTTTCGTTGTTCAACGAGCTTATCTATTTTGAGCCAAATATTATTTTGAGCCAAATATTATTTTGAGCACAAAATTAATTAGTGTGAGCCGAGCCGAACATAAAAAGTTTGTGAGCAGGCTTGACTCATTTACACCCCTAAGCTAGGGCAACAATTTTTTGGCTTTAGGAAATGATCAATTGGAACAAAATGTCAACTTTTTGTTATTTACTTCATTCTTTTTCTCTTTTTTTTTAAAAAAAAATATTGTGCAATTCTACATATTGGCCAGTATTGATACAATGGAGATTTTCTAAAAGTGCATGGTAGTTTTTTTGGCATATTTTTATTGCTTGGATGCAATATCAATAATTCTAATATTCATTCATAAACTACTTGTTAAATTTAGTTTTAATCAAGGTCTTTGTTATTTGCAGATTCCAAGGCTTCTTTTGGAAAGCCGCCAGAATAGGTAGTGCATGTTACACTAGCGTTCTACATTTATACTTATTAACTGTTAGGTTAATCCCACATCCCATTTGGAGGCAACCGGTGACTTGTATATAGGCTAATGGGAAAGCCTTAATTCTTAAGCTAGTTTTTGAATTAAGAGAGACTCATGAACCTGTTGCAAGTCACTTTTGGGGCCCGAAGGGCCCAACAAGTGGTATCAGAGCCAAGATTGGTTTTGGTATTGCCTCAATTAACCACACGATTTGTCGATCGGTCCGAATTTGTGTCTCCCGATTTGTCGGTCGGTCCGAAGTTGGCCCGAATTGGTGTCATCTGGAACCTCACCAAGACATGTTGTCTTCGCAAGACATGTTGTCTCCGCATGTGGTGAGGGGGAGATGATTCGGGTGTTGTGATGTGTGAAGGGGAGAATTGTTAGGTTAATCCCACATCTCATTTGGAGGCAACCGGTGACTTGTATATAGGCTAATGGGAAAGCCTTAATTCTTAAGCTAGCTTTTGGATTAAGAGAGGCTCATGAACCTGTTGCAAGTCATTTTTGGGGCCCGAAGGGCCCAACATTAACAAGGGGCATTATAAAAATTTTCCTTGTTTTAGTCTGTTTGGTTTTGTAATTTCACAAACCGGTAGCCAAGGACTAGGAGAAGTAGAAGCCGACCAATACCTAATGATACTACAAAAAAAAAAAAAAAAAAAACTTATCACAGTTAAAACTATAGTCGTGATTCCTGACCCTGCACAACTCCCTAATTCCTCTTAAAATATTATAAGAAGTGCACTGGATAATTTCTCATGTACTACATTAGTTTACATGTCATGTGTGTATGTTTCTGAAGTGATGGTTAAAGTGGAAACGTTATTTATTCTAGCAGTCCGTGGTCCTTGAAATAGAGATCTAAGAATTGCAAGAAAATGTTGTGAGGCCACATCATTTAGCTCCAACATGATTGTAGGAAGCTATCAAATTTGGAGCTTCAAGTTCTAGGAGGGTATGAATTTGGAACTCAAAAATCGAGGCGAGGGTAAGTAGGGTAGCGAAAAGAAAATCAATGATCAATATTGCCTATAATATAATAAATGGCTATCTGCGAAACAAAAATTGAAAACATGGCTGATTATTGATAGAAATTTATTTTTATGGTCATGCTTTGTAGAAAATTCCAAAATGTGGTTACTTATGATACTTCTCCAAAGCTTTCTTTATGCTATACAAGAGCGCACGGACAATGTAAGAGTAAGCATTGACCCTGTTCCCATATCTTGTATCTATACTCTTTTTAACTTGGTGGATCTTAATGAACGGTTATGGCGTTTTTATGTTACCTGTTAAGATAGAATCAGCACATCATGACCGGAACGAGACTTTCGCATTGTGCTCAACAAGATTTTTGTCAAATATTAGGCATCTAATTTTTCATTCTCGTGGATGTCAATGAGTTCACTATGTAGGAGTTGCTATAATTGGATTTTGAGTTATATATCTAATTGATAAGTGACAAAAATTACTTATCCAGGGTTTTTTTGGCTTGCTGAGGTTCTTTCCTTGCCTGATGTGAGTTTTCGTCCTAATATTGGCAATTGTTGATGTTTAGATTATTATAGTGAATTATTCCATTAAGATGATGTTTACATGTGTGACTTTAATTGTCATTGTCAATAAACCAGGGGAACGGATGAGCCTCTGGGCGCCAACATTTTGTTTTGGCATGGGCATTTCTATAATCGTGTTTTAAGCATGATCGCTCTGTTGTTCAGATCAAGAATCGGCCTGCTTTCTAATTCAATTCTTTTAACTGATGATGCTATATACCGACGAACTTCTTGTTTCCTTGATCAACTTCACTGCGTGGAGTCTGTTCGTTGGGAGGTGATTGTCGTACTGGCTAAACGATAGCCGATTAGAATGGTTTCCAGATGTCCTTCAAACTGCATCAAAGTGAATCTTCTATTAGTCTACGTGCGAGCAGCAATGTTTTTGTGTTCAAATCTAATGACATCCTGAAACGATGAATGACAGCCTTAATTGTTCTTCCGAGATATTTTATTATGGTAGCCATACAGTAAGGTAAAACTGTAGAAAAGAAGGAAGCTTCAATGGTGCACTCTAGAGGACCTTTTAAATAATTGGATGCTCTTCTTACTGGATGGCCAAATGTTTTGAAGCTTCTGAAGCATTTGTAAACTGTTGGTAATTGTTTTATTTAGAGTTATAAACGGCCTGCTGTAAGAAAGAGGATACTTCAGCTCACAAATGGTAGTGATTCTTTTCCAACCACTGATTCAATACACCTGGGAAACCCCTTTTCAAACAAGGTACGGCACAAGTTTGGCTTAGAAAGAATAGTAAGCTTGAAATCTGAACAGGGTGGTTTGACGTCCCAGAAACAAAGCATGAGTGAGAGGGCATTTACCGCTGAATTGATGAATTATAGGTCGGATAACAGAGGCACCCGATTATTGAGGCTTGAGATAAATGCGGAATCCGTCCCTGGGCATATTCGAGGAGCCGGTTGAGACGAATTGATAATGGAACGGGGCCAGCAAGAGGCCCACCCAGATTGTTGCCCACTACCATGACAGACCTGTGCAACCCACCACTCCACTGTGTACAAGACAGAGCGCCGCCCAAGAGAAGTGACGCAATGGCATTTCCGTTGTCACTGGGTGGTACTGGTCCTCAATTATCTACACTAGCAAAAAAACTTCTTGTCAAGTTTTGTTTTGGAAATTAATTGCTTTATTAGTTCATATTAATGCCTGTATTTTGTTCGTCAATCATCAAACGGCCCGCTATTTTACCAGCGAATTCTGCCTGTTAAAGCAATCCAGGTTTTAAGAATTAGTCAGCAGGCACTACACTATTTAGACGTAAACCCATGTTTTAAGAATCATTTTGGAGCATAAAATGGAGATCATAATTCGAACAAGGATATGATTCTATTTAGTCATGCATCACGCAAGACTTTGGAGCTAAAATGGTCATGTTTAGTGTTTTTGTTGTCAGATTAGATTGCAGAAGTTAGATAAAACCGTGATCACCTTCCATGCACAAACAAAGAATAAATATTAGGAAATATAGATGAGATAATAATGACCAGAAAGCTAATGAGTACCACACAATTATACTTGCCCATGCATTGTGGCAATTCCGAGCAACCACATCAATGAAAGCCCAGGTGGGCAGGTCACAACTATGTCTTTATGCTAAAAGCAGGGGGGGAATTGGACCACCATTGTAGCTCCCATAAGCGATCATTTGATTCATGATCTGCATCCCCACCACGACATATCTTTCAATCAGGAGGCCGGTGTGATGTACCGCTTTCAACTCTGCCGCCACATTCTTCTTCTTCACTCCTTTTTCTACGCGTATAACACATGTAAAGGAGACGCTTGATTGCTTTGCTGGCTAGCTAGATTGTTGTACTATATTGGGGTATAAATTGGTCTAGATCATGATAAGGTCTGAGCCAGTCCCACCGTCGGCCGGCTTCCAGATGATGAGCTCACTGTGGAGCCATGGGGAGGAGGCCGACGAGGAGAAGACTATCTCCCTCAATCTCCGGAACCTGTCCAAGCTCATCCTCCCTCCCCTGGGAGTGTCAAGCTCAACCTTCCAGCCACAGATCAATTCCAGGTTGAGGATCGTTTCCCCCCTCGACACTCGCTACAGGTGAATTTAGGACTTAATTTGTTTGATATTAGCTAGTACACTGCTGATCAGTATATAACCTTGTTGATGCATGGCTACATATGATATAGATATACATGTAACAGACTAGATCAGTTCCAACCCCGCCCCCCCCCCGGATGCCCGTGACATAGATGTATATCACAGTAGACCAGACTTTCATGTTGATGAATTTTTTATAGATATGATGGGGTATGGTATTTTTTTATTGGAAAAAATGGGTTTTAATCATTTTATTAAATGTTGTGTCTGTTTTTATCTTGATCTGCCAACTGGTAGTATATATGTGTGTCAGGATTGCCATGGCTTAGCTAGCATCTATTAGAATATCCAAAAGTCCTGCTCCTGTTAACTCACTGGGTCGACTCACCGGCCCATCAAACTCAGCCAGAAAATGGTGAATTAATCATCAATTGTCAATTGCATGCACAATATGTATGTATTAGGACTAAGCTATGAAAAAATCAAGAACACATTCAAAAAAAAAAATTATAGATGGATATATTCCAATACCATGCACATATATAGATAATCGTTCCACGTTATATATTGAAATTATAGCTCTCAAGAAATTGTAGCACTCAAGAATATATTGTGTATACATCTATGAAAGTTTAGATGTTGGGAGACGTTCATGGTGGTGCTAGTGGCGTACTCGGCGTGGGTGTACCCATTCGAGATTGCCTTCATGAATGCCTCTCCGAGAGGGGGACTCTTCATCGTCGACAGCATCATTGATCTCTTCTTCGCTGCCGACATCGTCCTCACCTTCTTCGTCGCCTACATCGACTCAAGAACTCATCTCCTTGTTCGTGATCCCAAGAAGATAGCTACAAGGTATACATATATATATATATATATACTTTAAGGTAAGTTTTATTATTATTATTATTATTATTATTATTATTACAAATTATATGTTAGTTGTACGTATAAACATTGTAAGGTGGTGGTACATGTTTTCTTGGTCCAACAAAGTTCGGCGTTCATTGACCTTTTATATATGTACATGTTTAATATTCAGGTACCTATCAACGTTTTTTGTGATGGATGTGGCGTCCACATTGCCATTTGAGGCGCTGGGGTACTTGATCACGGGAAGGAATAAGGCAGGCTTGTCTTATAGTCTGTTGGGTATGCTTAGACTATGGCGTCTAAGAAAGGTCAAACAACTTTTCACCAGGTAATTGAAGGATGAGCTTGAGAGTATATGATGAACTACTAACAATATATCTGATTGAAATTTTAGCTATATATCTAGTTCCAATACATTATGAAGGGAAGAACAGGGAGCAGTAACTTGATTAAGGTGATAAATATATAAAGGTGCATGAACTGTGTCGTCTGATTGCAGGCTTGAGAAAGATATAAGGTTCAGCTATTTCTGGGTCAGATGTTTGCGACTTCTATCTGTAAGTGACAATAATATGAGCACCATCTCATCTTATGTAGTAATTTTAAGTTGGTGGAGACGATAAGATGGGAGTTTAAAACTAATGGGTGCAGGTCACTTTGTTTTTGGTCCACTGCGCCGGGTGTTTGTATTATTTATTAGCCGACCGGTACCCAAGAAAAGGGAAGACATGGATTGGAGCAGCCATTCCAAATTTCCGAGAAGCTGACCTCTGGACGCGCTATATCTCATCTCTTTACTGGTCCATCACCACCATGACAACAGTTGGTTATGGTGATCTACATGCGGTTAATTCCATGGAGAAGATATTCAACATAACTTACATGCTGTTCAATTTAGGCCTTACTGCTTATCTGATTGGTAACATGACCAATTTGGTTGTTGAAGGCACCCGTCGCACTATGGAATTTGTAAGATACTTTCTTCCTCACATTACCACGATCATAATGAGTTTCAATGAGAAAAATGTACTTATTAGCTGGCTGGTAAAGTGATTTTGGATGTGTTACAGAGGAACAGCATACAAGCAGCTTCAAATTTTGTTAGTAGGAACCATTTGCCGGGAAGGTTGAAAGAACAAATCTTGGCTTACATGTGTCTGAAGTATAGAGCAGAGAGTTTGAATCAACAGCAACTAATGGAGCAACTGCCCAAATCAATCTGTAAAAGCATTTGTCAGCATCTATTCTTGCCTACTGTGGAGCAGGTTTATCTCTTCAAGGGTGTTTCAAGGGAAACGCTGTTTCTCTTGGTAAGGACCACGAATTTATGACCTTTATCATTGTCTTAGATATGTACCTATCGATTAGTTTGACATGAAGTAAATTTGCTGCCTTTCATGATTAGGTCACAGAGATGAAAGCAGAATACATTCCTCCAAGAGAGGATGTCATATTGCAAAATGAGGCACCAGATGATATCTACATAATTGTGTCGGGGGCGGTGGAGATAATTGTGAGTGATATGGAAAGGGAAAGGGTAGTGGGAACCCTAACTAGTGGGGATATTTTTGGAGAGATCAGTGTTCTCTGCAGTAGGCCACACAGCTTCACATATAGAACCAAAGATTTGTCACAGCTACTGAGGGTAAGGCAGTCTATTCTAATGGAGGCAATGCACACCAAGACGGAGGATAATGTTGTTATCCTCAACAATTTTCTTTGGGTATTTTTCAAGTTACTGTTGCCAACTCATCTTTCGGTTTTGGATACATTCTCTTAGATTTTCTACTTGTAATTCTTAAGCACAATTTGAATTTGATTGCTCTGTTCAGCACTACAAAGAGATCAAGGGTCTAAGGCTTGAGGATTTGTTTGGGGAGAATGCAGCAGATGATGAATGCAATATGCCTCAAAGTCTATTGAGGGCAGCTGCTACTGGTAATAGTGTTTTCCTTAAGGAACTTTTGAGAGCAGGAATGGATCCTAATGTTGGGGACTCCAAAGGCAGAACGCCCTTGGTAAATGTTTATTTTCTTCACAGTTTCAAATATTCAATACATTTGCATATCCTACTGATACAAGCATAATTAAGATGCTTTTCAACCATCCAAAATCCTTATCCTGTTAGTTATTTGATGATCCTAATTCCTTCTCCTTCGTTCTGATCTATATCAGCACATAGCTGCTTCAAAAGGTTATGAGGAATGTGTCTGGGTATTGCTCAAACACGGTTGTAACATAAACATACACGGTAATTTAAGCTCATCTCTCATTTTCTGATATCTTCTCTTGTGTCTCAAATCTCATTTCTTGTTGCTTTTTAATCTAAACAGATATGAATGGTGATACCCCATTATGGGAAGCAATCTCATCAAAATACGACTCCATCTTCAGGCTTCTACACCACTATGCTTCACTATCTAACCCCAAGATTAGTGGTGATCTTCTCTGCCAAGCAGCCAAAAGAAATGACCTGTCCATCATGAAGGAGCTTCTAAGGCATGGCCTAAATATTGACTCCATAAACTGCCAGGGACTGAGAGCACTTCAGGTCGCCATTGCAGAGAACCATGTTGAAATGGTTAACTTCTTGGTCATAAGTGGTGCAAATGTGGAGGAAACGTTGCGCAATAAGGTTGATCCTGATGAAAAAAATTTCCCTCCCGAAGTGATCAAGGAAATGGCGTCCAGACGTGAATTTGGACACAAAATTGTGATTCCAGAGATGAACGAGTATAAACCTCCGAAGGAGCAAATAAAACTACCAACTTTTGCTATAAATAGTCACGCATGTCCAAGGATCAGCATTTACAAAGGCCATCCTACTCTAAGAAACGATAACTCAGAATCTGGAAAGCTTATTAGATTGCCTCAATCCTTGGAAGAACTCAAGGATACCGCAGGTTTGTTATTGATACACATAACTGATTCCATGACCAGATTACAGAAGTAAATGTTTATAAGTTCTTACCACTATATTTTGGTTTTCCATGAACAGGAAAGAAGCTTGGTGTCGATACATATAATGCCATTGTGTTGAATGAAGAAGGGGTCGAGGTAGATTCCATTGAAGTGATCAGGGACAATGACAAGCTATTCATGGTGGAGGAAGGGGATCTTTTAGCTGCTGTAGATAAATTGTGTGAATGAAAATTTTGGTTTTACGCACTGAAACATGAGAAGGGAATGCTACTAATTGCCACCAGTCCCTTCATATCAAGCATGTGTGTTTAAGTTGTAGATAATTTCAGTTGTATGCCCTGCTTTAATATGCAAGAACAGCTTGATTCTCTGGACCCTGCTAAATTATTTATAGAAAGAGACAGGTTTAAGTAAGTGATTGAGTGTTACTGTAATCAAATCTGTACATTTTTGCATTTAACTTATCAGTATCATGATCAAAAAGAGTTTAGTTACAATGATAAAATGTACATTTGTTTGTATTTTCAAGTTTTCCACACAAACACAATTCTGTTTCACAACCTAACAAGTATATAGTCTCACACTGCACATTTCACCAATATTCTGAGCCAGAACAAAGGTCACCTTCTAAAGTGATTGGGGCAAGCTTATGTAGAGAAGAAGCAATTCCATGTCTAGGCTGCTCCAAAGGTAAACCAAAATGCCAAAATTCTACTTGTAGAAGAAGAATGGAAAAGGATCAATTACCCTCACCTGTACACTTAAAAAAAGAATCCATTGTCCTCTGTACTTCACACCGTCACAATTTCACATGCCCATTCCCCCTCTAGACATTGCACCTTCCACCTTAATTCCATCGGAGTGATGGCCGGAAACAATGCCCGGAGACCTTTGATCGACTCACCATGCGCCGAGGCCGAGGACGGCAACATGAGCAATGAATGTGTCCGAGATGAATCACATATACTGTTCATTGTCAATTCCATCCTCAGTGGCATTACTCGCCTCAATGTTCTTTTACCAACCGCAGCCATTCTAGCCTTCACCATTTTTACACCCTTACTAACCAACGAGGGTACTTGCGACAGTTTAAACAAATGGTTGATGGCCATTTTCGTCGCCGCCTGCTCGGCCTCCTGCGTCTTCCTCACCTTCACGGACAGCTTTCGAACGTCATCGGGGAGGTTGTACTACG
>JAVDBV010070578.1:0-18015 GCA_032619315.1 Piper longum
ATAATATATATATATATATATATATATATATATATACGAATAATATTTGAGCTTTATGTGTTCGACTCGAGTCGATACCTTTTTTGCTTGATTCGAACTCGATATAAATAAATCAAGCTTGATCATATTTGAACTCAACTTGACTAACTCGATTAACATTACATGTTTATTATTCAAGATCTAGTAATATTTAAACTAATAAAGTTTTTATTTTTCCATGCTACGAAATAATTAAGTTACATATGTCCGTGGTATAGATGACTATCGAATGGGTTCAAACGGTTACGAAAGGAAAAAAATATGATTAGTAAAAAAAGAAGAGAGAGTTTTACTTCCTCGGTTTATTTTTCTTTAAATTTGGAGCGAAAACTAATAAAAGCATCTTTAAGCAATAAACAAGAACTTTACAAGTTGTATAATTTTTAAGTATTCTCTTTGGTTGATTTGAATTGTAAATTAATTAGCAATTATATTTGCCTCAATTGTTTTGGGTATTTTATGTTTCTTTCTTATTTGATAAGATGTATTTTATTGAATTTAGTCATGGACTCATGCATTATATTATTTTAGATGAATAAAATTTTCTTACTTTCAAAAAGAAAAAGATAACACTTCTTTTCTACATCTAGATCAAATGATGAAAGTAAAGAAGAGGATTTGTTGTAACAGTTTTTCTTTTCTTTTTGTCCAAACCTCCACAATTAGTGGAGTCTGAAAGAATTCATCGTAACAAGCAGTTACCATTGTCAATATGAATTGAATGTTGTAAATAAAAATTATTTCTTGAAGTTCGATCTCTTCTCCTGATGATCCATATAGCCAAGAAAACCGAATTAGAGGTTTACTTCTACTTTTTCAAACTTGAAGAAGTTATTATATAACGCCTTGATCCTCGCCGTTGTCTATTGAGCCTACTATGAATAATCCTTTCTTTGCCGGATTATAACCAATGTAATCATAAAAAGCTAATTTTTCACGAATTTTAGACCAAGAACTGGTTTCACTCCCGGAAATAATATTCGAAAGCTTTGGGTTCAACCAATTATGATAATTAAGACCAATAACAGACTAGTACATGGGGTTTTCTGTAGCATACATCAAATTCCCAAAGGAGACCTAGTCAACCGATGGCTATGACCAGGTTAAGTCACTAAATTAATGTCCAAATCATATAAATATACTTCGATCCCCTACTTTGCTCGGCCAGTAATGCTTATGTGCGCTCTCCTCGTGTCAATGCATCACTTGCATGGATAAGACGTTACTGACCTACGTAATCCATTTTACCTCGATTAAAAAGCATCTAAAGGGTACTAAATTCAATTTTTTATAAGTTAAGATTGTGGTATAAAGTATGCCATTAAAATATCCAAATATGTATAGAATGAACCAATTAATACAAAGAAATGAAAGAATTGGTTGATTATGAACTATTTTGGTACAATGAAAGGATTAATGTAATCCTTAGTCAATATATGACATGGTGAAGGCTTTTTATAAACATATCTACCTGCCCATGTTCATTTTTTGTATAATGCCAACATTTTAATCACTATTCAGCCACTGGCACTGTTTGTTCCACCAAATTTGCTTGCTCAATTTTGTTCTCCTTCTCTTTTGTTTCCTCCTCATTTGCTTGCTCAATTTTGTTCTCCTTCTCTTTTGTTTCCTCCTCTGATACGCTTTGAGACATTGTTGCATTCTCCATTTGATCTTTTGGATTGTATTTCCCTTCAACAACATCTTCCACTATTGATTCTATCTCCTCCTCCACTTTCTCAACCTTCAACAAATTATATCAAACTTGTAATAATGCCCTAATAAGATGTGAAATATGATGATCAAATTAACAAGAACAGTTAAGGGTTGCCAACCTTGTTAATGAATTCGATGACATCTTCGGCATCGTCGGCGACCTCTTTAGATATGTGTTCCACACAAGTAACTACCTCTTTCAAGAATCCATCTTCAGGAAGCTTTTTCGCCATCTCTGACGACGCTTTCTCGACCGCCTCCGCAACGTCCTCAACAATCTCGGCTACATGCTCCACCATGTTCACCGTTTGTTCTATTTGGTCTGCACCATTTGCCACATTTCATACATTATGTTAAGTGTACACGTTGGGAATGATTATAGTCTTATTTATAAGTCATATATACACGCTGCATATATGTATTATGATGTTAAGATAAGGCTGGCTTCTTGGTGCCAACAATATATATAGACATGAATAACCTAACGATGTTTTCTAATATTGAAATAAATAATAATCTAGCAATTTTTCGTAGTTCTTGGAAGTTAAAATTAGTTTATTGTCGCATGAAGTTAAAATAACTAATTTAAATCACTAGCCCCTAAGAAATATCATTAGCCACATGAATACTTACGGCCAAGTGCAGCAAATTTTGCTCCGGGGCCTAACTTCCAAAACGGTTGAACCAAAGACACAATCACTCCAATGATGCATCTGATACTGCATTTTTTCGGGTCGAAAACTTGCATTTCAGTATGGATGTGTATACATGAACTGATAGAACAGTTGTTAAGGTAAAATCTATTGCTTGAAATTGAGAAGGATTAGGGAAATAGAAGTAGTACAAGGTAGGTAAACTGGAGTTAAATCCATTTGGTTGTGGAGGAGTAGGTATATTGTTGCTTCCCCTGCATAGATATCAAGATTTCAAAGTAAGGAATTGTGAATGCAGGTGCTACATATATCATATCATGTACATGTAGGTTCCGATATACGTACATAGATGCGTAAAGCTTCCAGCATATTACTGGGTTGAAGCTGGCCGGGTTGGTCTGCTGGGTGAGAAAACGGCTCTTGTGCTTGATCAGAGCGGTAGAGTTGATGGGTTGCAGCTTGCGAGACTGGTTCTTGATCATAGTTGGAATTGGAGGCTGCCTACTTTGCCTTGAAAGATGAAGAACAGCCGAAGAAGAAGCAGCAACACCGGTGATCATTGCAGACAAAATAGAACAAATTATCAAATGGGTAGATCGGAGATGGTGTTGTTGCTGCCGGAGCAGGTGTGGGACGACCCCTTGACTTGATTTGAAGCGAGGAAAGAAAATGAAGCAGGTAGAGTGTTGATAGATGGTGATAAGAGCAAAGGGTGGCTATATGTATTATATATATAGAGTGTGTGTGCATCAAAACGTGTAAAAAAGAGCTCTGCACTTGTTGAAGATTCAATGACGACGGCTTGGCGCAATGGATAAAGAATAATACAAGGGCATTGGCTGCTGGAAGATGGAGATGGTCATCGTTGGAACAAGAAAACACGGCTTCTCAAGGTCTTAATGGGTCATACATTATCCATCCCTACCCAGTCAAACTCTGATTATTATATTAGTCTTGTTCTTCGCAATATTTTTCCTTTTATTTTTTATTTTTACTCTAAAAATTTTTATATGTATCATGGTGCATGATATAGTATAAGGGGTGCAAATGAGAGGAGCAGGGTTGTTTTTTAATTCGGTTTGATTTTTATCATGCATATTTGAGCTTGTTTGAGTGGTTGACAAACTTTAATGTATTATGGTTGAGTTAAATTTGTCCAAAATTTATAGTATTTGGGTTTGACTCAAGTCGAATAAATATTTGTGATTGACTCTTGCTCGACTTATATAGGATCATAATTTTCTTTTCAACACTATTTAAGTAGTTAAATATAACTTTAATAGTATTAACAAGCCGAGTCAAGCCAAGTATTTTTTCGAGTTTGAATATATCGAACTTGAATTTTGAGCCAAGCCGAGCCAAACACCCCTTAATTTAAGTTTTATTCATTATTTAATGAGCTATCTATTTTTAAGTAGGTATTTTTTCGAGAACAAAATTAACGAACACTAGTTCAAACCAAATTGACCAGAACGTAAAATACTTACAAGCAGGTTTAGTTTATTTAAATCCCTATCTAGCACAAGGGCATATTGCGAGGGCCTTGGTCATTTTGTGGTGTACAATCGGTGCATGGTGTATGGGCGCACCTGTAGTTGCGTGACACTTTTTTTATTTTGTAATTTTTATTTTCCTAGGATTTTGTCAAATTGATTATGAAGATAAAGATTGGATGTATATTTCTACTTGATAGTTGATGCATTGTGATGTCTCATGGAGAGCTTATCCTCATTAGAATTGACATTTCATCCTTTTAACTAAATATAACGGTCTAATTAATTGTGAATTATTACACTTTGATTTTTTTTTAAAAAAAATTAAGAATACAAATCAACAAACGTGTTAAACGTTTGGAGGTGAGATGTATAGAAAGATTTATATTTTAGTAATGTGGACCATTAAAACTTTCTTTATTTTTAGCCGTTTTGACTATCATTGGTTTATTTAATTGGCCACCCAGATCATGCTTGACGACAACTCTTGTAGGAACAATTAAATATAAGATAAGAAAATTAGAAAAAAAAAATTATTTGTGCATAAAATATTTTCATTAATCTTTTATGAGTGCTCATTATAATCTTAGAGTGCAAAATATCAACTCAAGCCTATACAAGAGTCTTAGCAAAAAATGTGTCCATTAATTTAGATAAAATTGCCCTTATCATCTATCCATCGATTTAATTTATTGTTGCGACGCTAAGACTAATCTTCTCCATAATAATCATCTTTATAATAATCTGATGGTAGTCATGAGCTTGCCAATTTATATGGGCCTTTACAAGTGGGCCTACTTAGCCCACTGAGCCCAAATCGCCGAAAAAGAAAAGCCCACTTCGTCCCCGAGGCCCAGCTTTAAGACCAACGCTGCCGCCGGCTAGGGCACCTCGGCGGCGGGGAGACGGCGGAGGTGGTCGCCGGAGAACGATGAATACGGACATCACTGCGTCTGCGAAGCCGGAGTACCCGGTGATCGACCGGAACCCTCCCTTCACCAAGACCGTCGCCAATTTCAGCACCCTCGACTACTTTCGCCTCCTCACCATCACCGGCGTCTCCGTCACCGTCGGCTACCTCTCCGGTACAACTCCCCTTCCTCGCCCAACACCTTCTCCGATCACCTTCTCTAAGGTTCCCTTGTTTTTTGATGGATTTTTTTTTTGGCAGGTATCAAGCCTAACATCCGGGGGCCGTCGATGGTGACCGGAGGTCTGATCGGGGTCATGGGCGGGTTCATGTACGCGTACCAGAACTCGGCCGGCCGCCTCATGGGGTTCTTTCCCAATGACGATGAGGTCAGGAGGTACAAAAAGTAGTGTTCTTTTTGTTTTGATCTTGAAATTAGGGTTTCTTTAACTGATGGGAACTGCTTGCAATTGTGGCATTGGAATAAAATTGACATGTTTGTGGATGTTTTGATGCTATACTATTGTGTTGAATTTGATTCGGTGCTTGGAGGAATTGAGTAGTTTGTGTGAAAACTGTGTTTGTTGTTTACGGTTGAGATTGGAAGATTCAACATTTGTGAGAAAATTATGTCTTTATCATTTCTGATGGGAATGTAGCATGTATATTTGCGAGCCTTGGCCATATGTCAGCGTGATTTGGATTGGTGATTCTCGTCAGATATTACAGCGTGAAAATTTTGTTTTAGGTCAATAACTTGTGAAACAGTGTGTTGTTTGTGGTTGAGATTGGAAAGTACAACATTTGTGGGGAAAAGAATTATCTTCATTATTTCTGATGGGAGGATTAGGACTTGAGTGTAGGGCACTGCAGATGTTTGCTTTAAGTCAAGGTGACTTGGATTAGTGAGTGATTCTTTTCGATTACAGGCGACAGTTGTCATTTTAGGTTGATAACTATAATCGAAATGTTGGAATCGTTCATCTTTAGATAAATCGTAAGCTTGAACTCATGTTCATTCCTTATGGGTTTGCTTTCTAGTTTTCTTTTTATTTGCGTGGTTGAAGCTCCAATTTAACATTTGAAAATTTCCACTGTGGCACTTTAAACATAAAGATGCATATTTGTGAGCAAATCTTTGAAGCAAATCGAATTTGTGCCTGCCTATGTCTGTTAAACTGGGCAACTTTTAGAGGATTATTTCAGATTTTCTGCTCAGACAATATTCAATGGTTCTTATTACAGAAGTTCTAGTTTGGCAATTTGTGTTGAAGAAATTTATTTCCATATGGAGAGAAATTTGGTTGTCAAAAATGCTTAACGAAAGAATATAGACAGAATTAAGAACTCTATGACTGCTTTTTATGGCCGCAAAGGGGAGGATAAGGTTTTTCTGGGTTAATTTTTGGCTAATAATTCTATATTGGTACAATAGATCAGCCCTTTGGTTTAATATACCTATGAGTCGTATATTCATTAGATTTTTTTTTGGTCTTTTTCTGTTTGATACTCTGATGATGATTAAAGGGCGAAGAAATGTTTTGGAATTACCTAGCACAGGTTCAAGTTGTGCACTGATGAGTTCACTTGGTAGAAATATAATTGGATAAATATTCTCGTCTTGGAACATGATTTGCCACCTACATAAACATGTAAAAAGACTTGATGATTAATTGGATGTCTGCGATATACATACAATAACGGGTGTTCTTCCTTATAGTTTTGTCGTACGAAGAAACCTGGCCCGCTTGTTAGGTCATCATCCTTTTGAAAACGAAAAATCAGTGCCACTAATGAAACATTAAACACTTTTGCACCTATTAATGTTCACATTTCGCTTCCAGCATGTCGCACAGCACTTTTATGTTCTTTTGGGTCGGATAGGACGGTTAAGCTTAATACAAATGCAAGTTCCACAAAATTGCATATTGGATGGTTGCAAGCGGACTGCAATTTGTTTTTAAAATAAATTGTACTGCGTATTGAGCCTTTTTTCAAAAATGCGGAGCACGGATTTTACATTGAATGTTTATGGGGCAACTAAATGAAAACGAAAACTACATGATGGTGTTTCTACCTTCTGGTGCAGCTCAAGTAGCTGGAGTCGGCCCTTGTTACGTTGTCAGATCTGACTAGCAAGGCAAAAAGATTACGATGTGATCAATTTGTCCCATTTGGAGAAGAGGGGGAGAAATAAATGGATGGGTCTGCTCGATTGGGTATGTCCGACGAAAAAAAATATCTGGGTCTGATGGTTTTTCATCCATGGTAACACAACAGCAATGCTGCACAGCAAGAGGTTACTACTGCCTTGCAAAGATATGAAAAGACTCAAAATAGCCTAGTCCAAAGGCTAATAAGGCAAGCCGAGAATGATTCTAGCCTGGAAGATGAAACCAGATAGTCTATTAGCTAATGGCTATCCTCCACTGTGCACAGAAACAATCCCCCTAAAACAAACAAGCAATGCTCCGCCAATGAAGGCTAATAGGCTAAAAAACGTATATTATACTCGCTTACATTCTCTGAATTTAATCAGTTTAAGTTACAGCAATACCTGGTTCTTTCAAGGAATAAAAAAACGCACACACATTGGTATGTATATACAGTGATAAAGCAGTTACTCCATAATGACAATTTTTACCCATTGCCAATGGCCCCGAAAGAGATGCTACCATTTCTTTTGTTTCTTACCGCGTGTCATCAGTTCACTGAAGGACTGCAACTCTTGCCCAACATCTTCATCATACTCAATCCCAAGTTCTTCCTGTACTCGTGTTTGGGGTGTCAGAACTCATTAACACGCCTAAAAGAATACTTAAAACTTTCAAAAGGAAGTCAGAGAAACTGGGATAGAAAGAAACCTTGAATTCCTTGGTATCTTTGGGACTGTTCTCGGTTATAGAATCCCAAATGTCTTTGAAGAACATCTTTCGTTTCCTCCATTGGCAAATAATTTCCGAGAACTTTTCTTCGACCAGTTTTCTCTCTTCTGCGGTGACCAAAGTGCTTCCACCTCGTAATTTAATCAGCTTTTCTTCCATTTGCTTAATCTAAGCAAAGAAATAAAGTGACCACTTTTAGCATCTTCACTTGGACGATGAACAACATTAGTACTCTTGGAGCATAGAATGGAAACAAAGAATGCACCTCTGCTTTTAGAGAAGTCTCTTTGCTACGGATTTGTTCCAAGTTAAATTTGACTGAAGTGCCCGAATCTCTGACAGTATAGCAAGTTAGCAACAAGAAAATAATTGTTTTCAATGCTTTTAGCTGTTGGCAACTTTATTTCTGTTTCCTGCAGACTAGTTGCATTACAAAACCTGGGGCAAGGAGAAGGTCGCACCCGCATCTACATCTGCTATGGCCTTTTTTTGGTCTTCCAGCTCTGCTTGCAGTTTCACATTCTCTTTTTTCATAAGATCAAGCTCCTCGTTGTCGGGTATTTGGAACTGATCTTGTCGACCCAGATAAATCTTCTGCTTGCCATATTCCTTGAATGAAATTTGTCCACCATCAGAGAGCACGTCAAGTGCTTTCTGGACAGCAGTTTTCTTGAGATTAAACTTTTGCAACGCATCAGCAACGTTCTGAGAATTAAGGGATCTATTTTGCTGCAAAGAGCATAGAAATTTGACGAGTTATAAATCAGAAAAAAGAGTTAATGCACAACACAGCCACTTACATGAATACCAATAACGTAGATCGATCTGTACATTTTAAGAAAAATGACCTTGGAACGAATATTTATAAACCTAGCAAAATTACAAAAGCTGTGGTCTGCAATTAAGCTAATAGCTGAAATGCAATCACAAGTGTTCCTTAAATACGATGTTAATAGAAGATGCTTCTAATGCCCCAAAAAGGTTTTTTAAAAAAATAAATGGTTTTTATGCTAGTAATATCGTAAGGACAAGTTTCAAACAGTACTTTCAAAACATCATTCATAAACATGAAACTCAATCTCTGCAGTCGTGAATTGTAAACAACACAGATACAGCCAAACTTTATTGACACAAATTAAGCATTAGATTTCAATAAAATGAGGTAAGGAGCCACACTTCAATAGAAGAAACATATGAAGCTGACAAAGGGGAAGCATTCAATTTAGACAACGTTACTGTAACCAATCTGCTGCTAAAGGAAATTGATAAACATTTTTGAAACATTGGATGAGGCAAATAAAGTCTTGAATGTTTCACTCCCACACGGCCTACAAATCACACCTTTAACACAAAAATCATTTAAGGTAAAAAAAAAACTAAGAAAAGTGAGATATTAATCTTAGACAACTTCATTTGTAGTTTGGGGAACATTCCTTTCCTGTGTGCTACATTCATCAATCATTCAAACAAGCACTATAAGCATCTCATGCAAGCTGTTGGGCAACGATCAAATAGACAATTGCAAGTACGGCAAGAAAGAGCTTGAAAAAAACCGGGGATACTCTAACAAATATCAAACGGGCACGGGAAGATATACAAATAAAGATTGAATCTCAACATATATAAATTAGCATGAAGGGATCACTATCTGTTCTTCACTGCATTCTTTACTACCTATAGGATTCAAACAGATCAAATATATGAATGAATAAAAGTAAGGATGATATAACACAGTAGCTCTGAAATGCCTCGCCTCATTGACGAACCTCAACACGATGCCTGCAAATCACCAAGAGCAACAGCT
Organism: Piper longum; assembly: GCA_032619315.1. Taxonomy (NCBI): domain Eukaryota; kingdom Viridiplantae; phylum Streptophyta; class Magnoliopsida; order Piperales; family Piperaceae; genus Piper; species Piper longum. The sequence continues at coordinate 9,501 of JAVDBV010070578.1, forward strand.
GTTAGTTCACCGTTTTCACATCTTCGCCAACTAAAAAAATGAAAAAAACAAATGCAACAATCTCTACCGCCGAGTCGAATGCTGCTTTCGATGATTTGAGACCGATGAATTGCAGGGAAATTGTTGCAATCAACAACATTGAGTAACGAACAAATCAAAATCAAGAAAATGGCTAGTGATTGTCGACCCTCGACGCTGTCCGATTTGGGAGGCGCCATTTTCGGCGAAAATGGCGGGAAGGAGCAGAAAATGGGGAGCTTCGTCAGCAAGCAATCATCGGCTGGTTCGCGCCTTTTTAATTACTCCTTTCGATAATGGGCCGGGCCTTCTACATACTAATGGGCCAGGGATTAGTGGTGGTTCGATTAAGCACAATTTGATTCGTAATCATTTTTAGATTTACTACGACTATTAATTTCATTACTAAGAAACATCATTATTAGTCACATTAAAATTAAAATGAAGAAAATTTAAGCGTGCCTATGCGCGCCTCGATTGGGAGAAGAAAATGGTCCTATCTTCCGCGATAGGCATGGCTATTAGTATTTTTTTTTTAGAAAAGAAAGAAATAAAATATTGTAAAAAAAATTACTGAATTATTTAGTAAATAGTTAGAGTATTTTGAGGTGGGAACAAACAAAAAGCCAGACACAAAACAAGAATGATGCTATAGAGGGGATAGAATCATGTCAATGCTATATAAGTAAGTTTAGAATGATGCTTAACCCTATTCTTATCTTTCCCACCATGCATGTGACATTTTTATCAAAGACATTACGAAAAATTTATCCATTATCCGCCCTCGATTGCATCAATAATGAACGTTTAAAGGGGTCATCCGATAGGACCATACATTGATGGGCGAAAATTGAAATCCCCTCGTGACTTATTAACTCAATGTTAGACAGATCGAATTAATTAAAGAAGCCGAAATGGCAAAATCTCATTAAATCGATCAGGATGTTGGAAGGTTGGATCTCCCTTTAACAAAGTAATTAAATCATTTGAACCGGAAAAGCTTTAACATTGAGCCGAATCGAGTTAGCTAAAGTGATGCATCCGATTCGAAATCCGGCCGCCGGACTACGGATGCCGTAAACTTTGACGAAGAAGAAACCAGAGCAAGAACAAACCCTAGCAAGGGCGAAGCTTCACTTGTGCAGACATGGTTTGCTGGTCCACCTCTTTGTTTCTCACGGGTGAAGACTTTTAGTAGAGGAGGGGGCATGGCCTGCTCTCACGTGTGTTTATTTACTCCAAAGTCCAGATCTCTTTCTTTCTTACTCAGATGTCACGTGACATGTCGGAGATCCCATGTGCAGTCGACACCGTGATATCTTTTGTTGACACCATTCCTACGCCATCCCTTTTTTTAAATCGTTTTGTATGAAAACGATTGCATTTCAGATCAAATCTAGATTCAAAACATGAATCAAAAGAAAATCCCCCCACCCAAAAAAATAAATAAATGAAGAGTTATAAGAGATAATCTTGTAAAAAATAGTTTAAAAGAAGGATGAGTTAAACCAAATATCACCTCTATATATTGTATATTTGCATCAACATTTTGAGATACCGATGATAAATTCGGGTCATCTTAACCAAATTAATTAGATTAGTAAATACTTCGGTCGTTAGTAATATTTTTATTTTAATCCACGAGTGAACCAAAATAGGGTGTTGTAATTTGTATGTTGTTCTTATGTATACTTAGTCTATGAAAAGGTAGTCAATACTATCCTAATGGTGACAACAACTTACAATTTGTGATTGTATGTCATAATTACAGTGACAATCAAGTATGGATGTTAGGAGGTTGTTAGAACACCAACTAGTGTTATCGAGTTCCAAGGAGTAGAATCATGCATTGTCGAGGTTCTAGACACGAGCATAATGAGTGTTAGTGTTCACTAACATAAAACAACTCATTGGGTCACAAGGAATGTGTACCAAGCATTAAATTGGGTATACCGAGCAAGCTGTATTTATCGGCTTCAAAATTAACCTCAAAATGTTGAGTACAGGTTATAAGTGTTGATCATAATCGAGTGTTGCTAGTTGGAATTACCGAGTACGTATATGAATAGTGATAAATCATGCCAAGAAATAAGTACCGGTAGTGGCGCATGAAATTGCCGACAATGTTAGGGGCGGATTACCGAGCGTACTGAGACACTAAACTTGGGAATACCAAGAGGAATGACCAAGCATTACCGGAAGTGCTAGACGAATGCTAAGACGTGACCAAGAGTTGGGAATTAGAGTTTTGAGATTTGGTCGAGGTTTCCAAGTTGCACTAGAAATCCTGGTATAAGTAGGATTACTGATAACGATTGTGTGTGTGGGTTAGCCGGTGACTATGATATTTCTTGGTGGACTTGAACTTGGTCTAGACTTTAGGGAGGAGGTCTTAAATGGCTTGAAGAAGTGCTAGACTTAGACATCAAGGTTGATCAGGAGAAGGAGCAAAGAGGGAGTCTTGGTGGAGTCGGGATAATACCCTAATCCTATTGGGAGTCGGATGCAAGGGTTTGGGGTTCTTTGGCCTAGGGAGCTCTTCCACGACCATGGGATTCAATTTGGAAGTTTGGATCAACATGAGAGGCATGTTTCAGGTCAAGTTGGATTTGTTGAGCATGTTAGGAAGAGTTAGACAAGGTTTAGACTTCTTCCTATTAATCAATTTGGAGTTTGCAACTAAGTAGGAATTGGTTATTATAAATAAGTTGGATTCTTGGACATTTTTTCCTATTAATCAATTTGGAGTTTGCAACTAAGTAGGAATTGGTTATTATAAATAAGTTGGATTCTTGGACATTTTTTCCTATTAATCAATTTGGAGTTTGCAACTAAGTAGGAATTGGTTATTATAAATAAGTTGGATTCTTGGACATTTTTTCCTATTAATCAATTTGGAGTTTGCAACTAAGTAGGAATTGGTTATTATAAATAAGTTGGATTCTTGGACATTTTTTCCTATTAATCAATTTGGAGTTTGCAACTAAGTAGGAATTGGTTATTATAAATAAGTTGGATTCTTGGACATTTTTTCCTATTAATCAATTTGGAGTTTGCAACTAAGTAGGAATTGGTTATTATAAATAAGTTGGATTCTTGGACATTTTTTCCTATTAATCAATTTGGAGTTTGCAACTAAGTAGGAATTGGTTATTATAAATAAGTTGGATTCTTGGACATTTTTTCCTATTAATCAATTTGGAGTTTGCAACTAAGTAGGAATTGGTTATTATAAATAAGTTGGATTCTTGGACATTTTTTCCTATTAATCAATTTGGAGTTTGCAACTAAGTAGGAATTGGTTATTATAAATAAGTTGGATTCTTGGACATTTTTTCCTATTAATCAATTTGGAGTTTGCAACTAAGTAGGAATTGGTTATTATAAATAAGTTGGATTCTTGGACATATAGGATAATCATGAGAGAGGTGATCATTTATAAGAGCGGAAGACGTCTTTGAGAAGACTTAGGTGTAACGACTCGGCTCAAAGTGCAACGTAATGGACTTAAGTCATTTCTACTTATAATTCTCCCAATAGGCATTATATATGAGATTAAGTTGATGGATCTCACAATCCACCCACCTTAGGAAATTTCGTCATCGAAATTCCTACACTTAGCCTATTGTTAGCCTCAACCCACGACCTTCCTAGCCTGTGACGCACGACCTTCTATGGCCCGTGACTGAGAGCCTAGCCTACGTCCATAGTCCATCCCATTATCTAATACGGAACCAAGTTGCTCTGATACCATTTATAACGACCCGACCCAAAGTGCAATGTAATGGGCTAAGTAATATTTTCAAAGTGGTTAACCCAATTTAAAGATCTATAGTCCATTCCCACTTATAAACAGATTCTTTTCCCACTAGGTATTAGATGTGGGACTAAGTTAAAAGATCTCACAATCCACCCACCTTAGAAAATTTTGTCATCGAAATTCCTACACTTGGCCTGATGCTAGCCCCGACCAACAACCTTCCATGGCCCGTGACCGAAAGCTTAGCCGCCCATCATCTAACATGGAACCAGGTTATTCTGATATCATTTGTAACGACTTGTCCAAAGTGTAATGTAATGGGCCTAAGTCATTTCTTTAAAGTGGTTAACCCAAGTTAAAGATATATAGTCCATTCCAACTTCTAATTCTCCCAATGGGTATTAGATGTGAAACTAAGTGTAAACGGCTATGGTAGGGAAGACGCCAATTACGATGATTTAACTAGATAGGGACGCTACGAAATTCCCCTAAAATCTCTCATCGTAACAAAAAAATTCTCCAACGTTCTATCCCTCCCAGATCGAGTCAAAGATTTTTAAACAACATTTTTTTATGAGCTTTACAATCTCCCCAACATAGAAATTTTTTGCCCCCGAAATATTATAATGGCAACATGACAATCATGATTTATTATTTCTTTGATATCAGTAGGGATTGACCAATTTGTTAACTAATGATATAGTTATCATTAAACTTGTGAATGTCATCGAACCTTGATGTGCTAAAATTTATTCATTTATTCACATCTTATTCATCCAATCGTACTACTACAATTACAAGAATATTATGCTACGAATAGGCTAGGGTATTTCCTTGTCATTTCTTCTTCAGTCTCCCATGCAGTTTCCTCTGACCCCTGATTTTTCCACAATACTTTTACCAAAGAAATTTCCTTGTTCCTGAGTATCTTTATTTTTCTTGCTAGAATGCTAATCAACTATTTATCGTATGTTACATTTGATTATAGCTCTAAATCTTCAAAATTCAAGATTATATGATCCTCTTCTCATACATATTTCTTTAGTATTGACACGTGGAAAATATTATGTACTCCAACTAGGCTGGTGGCAATGCTAATCTATATGCACGAGTTCCAACTCGATCCAGGTTTTAAAATAGTCATATGAATCTTGGCTTCAACTTCCATGATGTTCTAAATCTGATCACCCCCTTCATAGGAGATGCTTTTAGGTGCACGAGCTCTCCAACTTAAAATTCTAAGTCTCTCTCTTTTGAGTATCAGCATAAATTTTCTGTCGATCCTAAGCTACCTAAGCCTTTGCTGAAAGAGTTTCACTTTTTTAGTTGCTTCCCTCATCATCTCTGCCCCGACTATAATTGTTTTGGTAAACTCCAACTAGCACGATGAAGACCTACAGGGCCTATCATACAAGGCTTCAAATGATGTTATCCCTATAGTGGCTTCGTAAGAGTTATTGTAGGTAAATTCAGCTAAGTTTAAGTGTTTCTCTCAGTCACCTCCCCAATCAAGGATGCATGTTTCTCCTAGTCACCTCCCCAGTTAAGGATACAAGCTGCAAGTTTTCAACAAATCTTTTAAAGCTTGAATAGTCGTCTCACTCTAACCATCAGTTTGGGGATGATATATTATACTCAACTTGATTTGGGTCCCCATGGCTTTTTGGAAGGCTTCCCATAAATATAAGGTGAATATGGGATATCGGTCGGAGACTATCTCCTTTAAAATCCTATACAACTTGACTTAGCCCAAAGTGCAACGTAATAGGCCTAAGTCATTTTTTTAAAGTGGTTAATCCAAGTTAAAGACCTATAGTTCATTTCTACTTATAATTCTCCCAGTAGGTATTAGATGTGAGACTAAATTGAAGGATCTGACAATCCACCCACCTTAGAAAAATTCGTCTCCAAAATTCCTACATTTGGCCTATTACTAGCCCTAACTCATGACCTTTCATGGCCCGTGACTCATAACTTTCCATGGCCCGTGATCAAGAGTCTAGCATACGCCCGTAGTCCAGCCCACCATCTAACACTGAACTAAGTTGCTTTGATACTATTTGTAACGACCTGAACCTAAGTACAATGTAATGGGCTAAGTAATCTTTTCAAAGTGGTTAACTCAAGTTATAGATCTATAGTCCATTCCTAGTTATAAAGTAAATATTCTCCTAGTAGGTATTAGATGTGGGACTAAATTAAGGGATCTCACATTAGGAGAGTTACCGATGTCTCCATTGTGAGAGAAGAGGGCTTGATTAAAGAGGAAGAAAAATGAGGAAGTTGTCATTGTCGATCTCTTGGTGTAGGGATAGGAACTTCAAACTTTAAGGGATCTTTGGGCTTGATTAAGGTACTCTTATACACACCTTATTTACTAATTTTAATTCATATTTAATTGAGTAAAATTCATGTATTAGTTATTCTTATAAGGGAGTTTGATTTAGGGTGTGTAGTTGTGAGGATTGCTTGTTAGAGATGTGATCTGGGTGAGTCTCTTTGTGAATGAGTAGCACTGGGGCAAGGGTTAGTAGGGCTATCCACAAGGTCGAGCGAGTGTTTGAGATGATTCAAGTGCTTGGATTCTTTACATTATTGTGTGTTAATTTAAAGTTTGGAGTTATTCCCATAAATTGTGTGTTCACTTGTTGTATGTCGCGATTAAGCAAGAAACTTTAATATTGGGTCATGGTCGAAGTTTACAACGTGACAAGTTATAAGGATTAGTTACTAAAATGAGCAAGGGCAAAGGCCAACACAACCAAATACAAGGATTGGAGTATGGTGAAGATCAGGTAGTGACTATGAGGCTACTTAGTTATCAGGACAGCTTATGGGAAAGGAGTACTAATAACCAAGAATACTGTATCAAGGTGTGTTCTTATGTGATTAAGCGCGGGTGATCGAGTAAGGTGTAAATAATGGTATAAGATTAATTGTAATTGAGGTTTCCATTTGGGTGTTAATTTCTTGACAGAGAAGTAGTGTGATACTCGGGTGTAAAAGGTTGCAATGGAATTGAGTAAAAGCAAAAAGTAGTGATTGGTAAGAGACTGATTACAAATTATCGGTATTTAGTAGTAACTGGATATTAATAGGGGTTGATTATTGTTGTTTATTAAGCGAGTGTTGTAATTGTGATCGAGTACTAGGAGTAGTATTTGAGAGTTTATCTTTGACTGTGTTATCTGTAGAAGGCCGAGTATTCTTAAGGGTAAAAATATACCTCATAGGTAAGGATTTAGGGTGAAAAATTCTACTTTATAATTGAACTTGTGACAGTAGTGCTCCTCACAAAAGAATAATATATCTTTCAAAAAAAAAGAATATATATATGTTTGGACAGATTTATCCGGTTACGTGGATAATTTTTAAAAGTTATATTTATCTGATTACATGGATGATTTTGAAATTTTTATATATCCAAATAATTACTAAGATTTGTACTTATTCGGTGATGACATAATGCCTCAAAGAAGAAGTCTCGCTCGTTCCAAAACTGTCGGAGGAAGAATAGCTAAAAGAAGATGTAGGCATTGTTTCAAAACTGCCGAATGAAATCTCTCCTCGAGGAGTTATCCTAATTCTATAAAATGTCTGGTGATGTTGAAGCAAGGGGGGCTCGTTGAATTTAAAAAAAAAAAAAGACTGAAGAAAAAAGCACAGAGAAGGGGAGGAGCCCCTCGCCAGAGATCCATCTCTTGCGACCCCCTATTTCACCTAACCAGTGCATGATACATCTGCCTTCTGAGTCATCAAAGAAGAAATTATCAAGATTTTGCCTTATTGCCACTCTACAGCCGATCTACCAGAAAGCCCAGGTTGCACCAAGTTGCCGCCTTTGCCAATCCTTGCCAGAGTTGTTGCTGTCATCATACAGTGGAAGGTGTACCACATTGTTGGTCATCATAGGAAAGCCCTGCCCACCGCCACCGTCCAGGAAGGAAGCCGCCACGCCCCCGCATCGCCGGAGTTGGAGAAGACGACGTTGCCCATAAAAAATCGGAGCAGAAAAGAGCAGCGAACAACAGATTTCGCTGACCTTTCCCGACCAGTACCGGCCATTCCCAGAGCCGCCGTGAGGTGGGAAGTGAAGAACGATGAGTGTTCTCAAAACCCAAGGTGAGTTTAGCCGGAGTTCGCCATTGCAGTCTCCGGTAAAATTTGATAAGGTAAAAACAGAGCACGAAGAAGCAGCAAACAGTGGATCTTCGTGACCGTTTTTTCCAACTAGCGCCGGTCGTTCCCGGCCCCTAGGTGGTGACCAAAGTGAATTTGGAGGAGTTTTCTACAAACCCAAAGTGATTTTCGTTGGAGTTCGCCATTGCAGTCTCCGAAAAAAAGTCAGGAAGAGACCCATCTGATAAGGGGAAAACAGAGGATTCAGCAGCAGAAAACAGCCTCGGAGAGCTGATTTCGTGGAGGTTTTCCGACCAGAGACGGTCGTTCCCGGCCTAGAAGTAGTGCCAAACTTGAACAGGGTGAAGTGCTATTTGGATCTCGTTGGAGTTCCACATGATTTAGTTGCCGTTGTCGCCGGGAAAAATCCGGCAAGAGACCCATTGGATAAGGGTGAAAATAGAACAAAGGAAACCAGCAGCGAAGGCGGACGTTCGCGGCCTTTTTCCGACTAACGCCGGTCGTTCCCGGCCCTGAAGAAGTAACGGACGTGATTTTGGAACAGTGATTTACCCGTTCGAGTCGATTCCCACCTGATTCAGTTGCCGTTGTCGCCGG
>JAVDBV010070580.1:0-13743 GCA_032619315.1 Piper longum
TAGCTGATAACCGAATGCAGACAATTTAACAGGCAAGAGTAACAAGCTAATGGTTGTGCTCTTCCATTTAAACGTTATATCGGGAGAAACACGAGAACTCGAAACTCTTATAGAACCAAGGGAGTAACAAAAGTAAGACGCCGTAGAGTAATACGTCGAGCAATGGCTCAACTGAAAATGAGCTAGTAAAAACAAAGAGACGGAGGTCGTTAGTGGAGAAGGTACCTGGGTGGAAGCCGAGGCTCACTCAGACGGGATACTGGGGAGAAGAAAAGCGAGGGCTTTTTGTAATGGGTTGGAAGGGGTAGAGCGGACGAAGTTTCCTTGCAATCTCTGTTTGTATGCGTTGACAGACTAGGGCGTGGGTAGAGGCCGCCAGATAAAGCAAACCCGGAGAAGATGAAAGCGTTGAGAGTTTAGACTTTAAGAAAAAATAAAAAAAAGTCGGGGAAGCAAAGGCTTCTTTCAAAGCTGGACAGCAGGATAGCTCTAGTGCGAGGGCAACAGAGCAGCACCCAAAAGACTTAGCTCAACCAAGAAGAAAAACAGAAAAAGAGAGAATGGAAAAGGGTGTGACGGCCCACTGACACATAACCATGGCAGAGGCTGCCTGCTCCTCTGCTACCGCCGTTGTACTGTGCACCAGCTGCAGCATTTTTTAAGTGAAAATCAATCGATAAAACTAACTAAAGAACAAAAAAAAAAGTTGCTAACAACTCCATTCTTATTGCATTCTTTTGCATTCAACTACAAAAATTCGATTTCTTTGTGCACTCCAACGTAGCACTCCGCATCCACGGTCAGGATAGCAATCATTCTAAGGGTCGTTGACCTGCAGCACTTCACTAGCTAGTGAATGTCGACCGACAACACTGTCTGTTCGTGGTGGAGATCATCGCCACAAATTCATGGACAGTAGCAGTATACCTTCGTGTAAACAAATATGTCGGCCGGGTCTTAATTATTTGTATTAATACGGGCGTAGATGACCGAAAAAGAGATAAATATATTGAAAAGGTTTTTATTTTTTATCGGAGAGGCTCCTAAGTCTAACCCAGAGTACCTGCCTTCGGCCAACTCCAAACACCTACTACTGTTCGTGAATCGTCTCTTGTTTTTTTTTTTCAGCTACTGCAAAACATTTTTCTCTGTCTCTGTTCATGCCAACAAGGAAATAGCCTCTCTCAGTCCCCACGAACCAAATTCAATCGTCCTACAACTCACATTCTAATTATGTGGTGTAAACTTGATTTGATTAATTGTTGAGATAAGGATTGTTTGAGTTGAGAGCAACGCACTATTGAAAAATTTTCACCTAACGTCCCCGAACGTCTAAAGTGCAGTGCATCCACTACTGCCGTTAGATCTAAAAATATAATTTACGGCCATTATTAATATCATTTTTTACCCAATCTATCCAACCATTTCTTCCCCATGCCAAGTCTTCCTCTCCATACTCTACCGGCCAGTTTTACAGTTTTATTTATCAATTGGTTCCTTTCCCACAACCAAAGATCTTCGGTACAATCACATTAGGCAAAGCACTCCCGATCAAAATTCCAGCTTACGCAATCCACACACTTCTTCTCCTCAATATTATAATCTCTTTTATTTATCATATCAGACAATTTTTTTTCTCAAATTCATTAACAACTAGTGCAACCACTCATACTAGTTAATCCTTTGCAAGCACAAGCAGATAAATTCGAAGCAGCTTCTTTCCACATTAAGCAGCTTAATACGAAGGGGGAGGAGCAAAAGAGAGAGACATTGAAGCTTAAAAGGAGGGTGTCCACAGCAAATGTCAAAGGAAGGATGAGCTGACTTGGGTAAAGGCAAAAACGCAAACAGAGGCTACCTCGTTGAGGAATCTCCGCTCGCTTGCTTGGCGCTGTCCCCACCCCTTCTTTTGCTCACCCTCTCGCCACTTCGCTCGCTATCATCTTGTCCTTTTCCCCTCCTCTCTCTTCGCTTCTTTCCTATGCAAGAAAAAGCAAGAGATGAATCCATACATTGTAGTGATGGGATATATATTTATTAGAATTGTTGGAAAGGAAAAGTGATCGGAGCAAAGAACCAATGGCTCTGTGAATCCGAAGCAGCAGAGAGCAACGTGGGTAATGGGTGCGTTGAAGCGGGGAAAGTAAAAGCCGCGAATTACGATTATCTTTAGCTTCATTTGTGGCTCCCATGTCAGTGACTGCTTTCTCTCTTAGATTAGATATGAGTCTGCCCTCAATTTCTCTACCCTTTTGTTTCTCTCGTTTCCAGATTGAGCTGTTTCTGTGGCCTCTGTCCTCCTCCGATCAATTACTGTTCGGCCACAACGAAGTTTTAGTTCCCTCCAGTATTTTTGGTTACTGGCAATTTGCTAAAAAAAATTACACTAATAATTAATGATTTTTTCCCGTGCATTAAAGAACCTCCTCTCCATGTTTTTCTTATGTTTATCATAGTAAAAAGTAAATAAAAATTAGAAAAAGTTAATGTATAATGCTTTCTAATGAAAATTTCATCTGCATTTTATGTATATTTTTAAAAAATAGTCCTGGTCGCGATTTGTTGGAGAGTGACGCGTAGAAATTTATATTTATAATATTATCTATACAAAAATATTAAACGATTATTTTTTTTAAAAAAAAATTACGTTGAGTGTATGTATATTTTTGGAGATAGTCATTAATAGATGTTTCATTATTTAGTTTTACATATCAATCAAATAAACAAGAAAGTTAATCCATCCCTTGGGCAACTTCTGAGATTTTGTTATCTTTCTTATTTATTGTATCTACTCCTTTATGCTTTAAATTAAAATGTCAAAATTTCTTCGTTCTTATCACGTTTCGGTATTTCTTATGTTATGGTTAATTTTGACCCTATAATATTTTTAAAAGCCCCTTAATATATATTTAATTATAAATTATAATAATTATTATTTTTATCCAGAAAATATTGAACTATAATTCTATTTATATTAAATATTATTAAAATATTGATACATTTTAATATATAATTGTACTATTAAATTAATTTTTATTACTTAAGAATATATTTAATTTTGATTTTTAATGTTTTATATATTTATTAACATATTATTATTTCTTATTACAAAACTTATATAGTTCTAATTGAATTACAAATATTTAAAATAAATTTTATTTAATTATTAAAAATTTTAACTTATTGAAATTATTTTTATGATATTTTTTATAACTATATTTTTATTAAATATAAATAAATATTAATTATTTTGTTTTAAAATAATATCATAATAATATTCATTAATAAAAAAGGAACTAAATAAGGCATGAGAATAAATGCAAAAGATTTAACCAATTAAAATACAATAAAAATAAAAAAAAAAAATATATAATCATAGTATAACTTTAAAATTTGAATCTATCTCTAATATATTATGCAATTATCATTCCAAAATGAGATTAAAATTAGATACCTTATTATTTTAGATGAGATAAAAATGAGAATTTATCTATAAAGTTAAACGCCATCTATGAGATATATCAAATTATCATATATTTTATTATTTAATAAGTTAAAAATAAAACTTTATTTTTTAACTTACATTTTATCTCTTATATGTATAACTCGCTCATCATGCCCTATCATGCCCGATATGATATTATTCATGTAACAGAATAACTTATGCTCTACTGACTGACTAATGGAGACAATTCGGCACTTCAAATAGATGATTAGTTACAAATTAATGGGTATTTATAAGATTATTAACCATGTAAGTTATAAAATAATAATTTGAGCCTAAGCACAAGAAAGATATCATGTAACTTTAGGCTATGTAACACACACACAGGGTGTTTAATTGTGTGTTATTTTAAGTCTCTTTATTAAAAAATGTAAAATATAAAATACCAATAATAGATAGATAGAAATTTAGATAAACTAAACAAAGACAAACCTCAAGTAACTTTATCTAAATTTATCTTTTTTATTAAAATTTGATTTATTTAATCGTTATGTTATGACTGTTCCTGATAATTTAACTTTTTACCTTGCATTTAGATTTTTTTTTTCAAGAAATTATTGCTTTAAAAGAGAAATTGCCCAACACCAAAATTTCTTTCCGGACAAAATTTTTACAAACAAATACACAGCTCTCAAACTTTATTTAATTTTATATTCATGTTATTAATATACACGTCGCTGCAATGCTCGAGGTATCATGCTAGTTAGAAAATAAAAAACAGGGTCGACTCATTTTTATTTTTAAATGTTAAAATAAAAGTGTTTCTATAATTATACCCGCCAAACATTTTTTCTGTGAATTCTATCATTTTTTATAATTTTAATAAAAAAAGTTTGATGTTTTTTTTTTGAAATTTTATATATAATTTTGTATCGCAATAAAATACCTAATGATAAATTGATTAATCGGTTCAATCTATAACCAAATCGAACCAAATTCAAGATAACCGAGTGAACCAAATGCTAGTAATAATAATGATAAAGGAAAATATCATAAATATTCATATTTTAAAATTTTATTTTAAAAATAGCAAAATTTATAAAATTATGCTAGATATAACTATTTTTAAAACTTTTGTATCATCGTGACCGAATTCTGTCATTCTTAATTTAATGATGAAAATTGGCTATACAATACAAATTTATTTATTTTTAAATATTTATAGCAAAATTTAGCTATTTATGATGTTTTCCTTAATAATAATACTTTTGAGAAACCAATAATTGGACTCGAAGTTTTATACAGTGATGCTCGGGTAAAAATAAGGATGGTAGCCAAACCAAAACCCTAAGGCTCCTGTAAATGCTCGCGATCTAGACTCGGCTCAGCTGCAAGTATTTTTATTTTTTGTACCCAGTTGGCTTGTCAAAGCCTAAGGGGAAATATTTTAAAAAAAATTGATGACTCCACCTCATCGAGCCTACGAGCTGATTCGAACCGCCTCGTTCCTAGGCTGTTCGAGCCACAGACGGGGCGGCCCTCGGAAGATTCGTCTATGGACAATAATACCCTTGACAGACGAACAGTAAAAGAAAACATTCTTTTGGCGCCATTTCCGCAACCCGACTCGAATTTTGGCTGGCCGTCGTCTCCACCGCCGGCTATCGGCGACGCTGCCATGACGTCCTCCGACACCATAATCAGCAACCAAATGCGGCCCAAGATCAGCATGATGCGGAGGACATTTAGCACGGCTCTTTCCCGGTCGAACAACTTCAGGTCCTCTCTTTCTTTTCCTTTTTGCCATTTTCCCTCACGCCGGTGAGCTTATTCTGTGCAATGGTGGCTTGCTCTAATTGTTGATTTAGGAAGTTTTGATATGTGGGTCTTGTTCGATTTATCGCTGTTGGTTTGTCTGGGTTATTTTCTTCGATTTGGGAAGATTGGTTCTGTTTTCTGGTTGTTGGAATCGAATTCTTTACTCATTTACATGGATCTAAATTATAGATTTCGGGTTTTCATTATAGGATGTCCGTTGAGGTGCCTGGATTTTTTCCCAAGGTTGCATCTTTTTTTATTTATAAGAAGCTATGCTTCCTGATGCGGGCGAAATTTGGTTCCTGGTGTTACCTTTGCACGGCTTTTTCTGGGATTTTTTGCTCGTTAGGTTTTACTTCTTTGCTTTGGTACTCAATTTGTATTTTTTGATGTATATTTAAATTGAATTTGTCACTCATCGACATAGACTTAATGATCTTGATTGTATATTGCACACTCGCATTCTTGCCTGTTGTTTAATTGGCCGGATTGTTGCGCAAAGATTCATCTTTCCTATTTGGAGGAAATCGTGATTCTTGATTCTTGCAGAATTTTTTTCCCCTAGTTTCTTCTTTAAGTTTCTTTTTTTTAAAAAAAATGGAGTCTTAATCCTATTGCTAAATGGTGATGATCTGAACTTTCTTTGTCGATTTCTATGCAGTGGTGAAGCAACTGACTGTTTCTATAGAATTCTAGGGTCGTGTTTCACTCTCATTAAAATTTGCATTTGCGGCTTGTATAAGTCTCAGTTCAGTCATAAATTTCTTCATGTATTTATCTTTTTCTTATTTTGAGTAACATTTGATTTCCCCCGTAAGTTGGTTTCTTAACCTAGCTTATTTGTATAGTAGCTGATTGCAAATGGTTATTTTAGATTCTTAGTTTATATTTTGGGACTTTGGTTTTCACAAATTTTTAATTGGGCATGGTCTTCTATAGGCCTCTTGTATAGCTGCAGTCGATGTGAAGAAGCTAAAGGATGCCGGCCTTTGTACTGTGGAGTCTGTTGTGTACTCTCCAGGGAAAGAACTTCTGCAAATCAAAGGAATCAGTGAGGCAAAGGTTGAAAAAGTTATTGAAGCAAGGTATCAGTGAGTGGCAGCCCTTAATTTGTTACATCTTGATGGTGCCACATTTTAAGTCAAAATATTTTGTGGGCATCAGTTTCAAAGCTAGTTCCTTTGGGTTTTACTAGTGCCAGCCAAAGCTCCATGCCCAGAGACTTGAAATTATTCAAATCACTTCAGGTTCCAAAGAGTTGGACAAAATTTTAGAAGGTCACTCTTAATCTGAATTCAGCCTGTTTGCTCTTGCAATCCATTTGATGTCATAGATGTTGGGTGATGCAAATTTGATTTATTTAATACAAGAGGAATTGAGATTGTCTCTATTTCTGAAATATATGAAGAATTTCGATTTGGAAAAGCTCAACTTTGTCATACTTTGTGTGTTGCCTGTCAGGTATTTACTTGCACTTTGAAGCAGCATAACGGCATTAAAAAAATAGTGCATATATCAAAGTGTGCTTATCATCTAAGACGGCATGTA
This sequence comes from Piper longum, assembly GCA_032619315.1. Lineage (NCBI taxonomy): Eukaryota > Viridiplantae > Streptophyta > Magnoliopsida > Piperales > Piperaceae > Piper > Piper longum. The sequence continues at coordinate 6,812 of JAVDBV010070580.1, forward strand.
TTATTAATTAATAACATAGCGCACAGGATGTTATAATTGGTATTCATTTTCTCTTTTTATGGTATTAATGATTTCAGCTGCCTTTAGATCAAGGGGCTGGGGAGGGGAAAACTCTTTACATTGATGCCGAGGGCACTTTTAGGCCCCAAAGGCTTTTGCAAATTGCAGACAGGTATATTATCTTACCATTATTTATACAATAGTTTTTGTGACATTTGATCCAACTTTGATAGTTAATTTCTTAATTTTCCTTGAAATCAAGTAATATTCAATTTTATTTTAAAGTGGAATGACCAAGAAGTTTGCAGGTTTGGACTGAATGGTGCTGACGTCTTGGAGAATGACGCTTATGCTTAGAGCTTATAACACTGATCACCAGTCTAGGCTTTTGTTATAAGCAGCTTCTATGGTGGAAGCTAGGTGTGTGCACCCATGTCTAACATAATCAATCGTTTTTCTTTTATCCTTTTTGTGACGTTAAGATTGTGATTGATTGGCATTTTTATTCCGCTTAATGTTTCATCAGGTACGAAGTCGGTTTTCTTAGAAAGTGATTAAATTATGTTTGTGCTAAGATAATAGTATGATTTCTTTAATGTTTTCAGGTTTGCTCTAATCTTTGTGGACAGTGCAACTGCTCTCTACAGAACAGACTTTCAGGTAGAGGGGAGTTACCTGCAATCAAATGCATCTTGCAAAGTTTCTCCGGAGTCTGCAGAAGTTGGCTGATGAGGTGATGCTTTCAGCTTGTGTTCTTTTACCCAAATCTGGGAGTCATCTCTCCTCCATATTTGCTTGCACTGTAAATTGTAACTTGGTCTTGTGTGCTGGAAGAAAAACCCCTTTAAGCAGGCCTGAATAGCCTCTGCACATCGTTCAGAAACATGCCTGCATTGCAACATGTTTTTTACTTTCTAAATAATTACATTGTAAACAATGTTATTCCTTTTGACAAAACTTGGTTATGTCCATGTTTTCACTTCCATCTTTCCCCCCCCCAAGCATATCACTTCCGTCTTGATAAGTGCTTGCGTATGCTTTTATCTTTGTGAAGTGTGGTGTGGCAGTGGTAATTACAAATCAAGTTGTTGCACAAGTTGACACAAGTTGGGCTTGCAATGTTTGCTGGCCTGCAGATTAGGGGTGTAAACAAGTCAAGTTGGCTTGCGTATGCTTTTATCCCCAGATGTATAGTCGCGGACTTCTAGATTATCCTGATTTAACTGCTGTATCACCAACCTTTGCAACACCATCCCTTGCAAGAATGTAGAATGTTTGGACGCGTGCATTGTTTTTCAAGTTGAAAGAAATCTGTTTGAAGAGATGGCTGAACCTTAAAAAATTTCATGTTCGGTTTTTTGTTTTTCTATCCGACCGGTCTGGTGTTGCATTTTTTGTCTAATCCTTCATAACGAATTTCGATAGGTTGAAACTTCAATATGATACATGAACAATGTTTCGTGCACCTGAGCTTGAAGATCTTCTGGACTACGCGGTGGCCGGGCTTGCTTCATAATTGACCTTTTTCTAACATCTTTATTAGTGTAGGAATCTTACTATATTGAAGGACACTAGATCGACGGCATTTCCAATCGATACATCATTCACAGATAAGCATTTTGCAGAAATTTTAGCTGCTCTCGACCTTTCAGATCTTGGCCAAAAGAGACTAATATGAATACTCATTTGCATCAGCTAAAGAAGGGATCCCCCTTGGTAAGGGTTATTTTCTTTATTAGATAACATTACCTCCATCATCTTCATTACAATTCAAACGCTCATCTCAAGTCGACAGAACTCAAATGGGCATGAGTATCTACGCGAGAATAAAACAATTAAGGTGGCACGGCTGTTTGGAGGTGTCAAATGGCATCTGCCATTCTCAGTTGGCATTCGAGCCCAGCGCGGGTATGATGGATAGAAGCTAAAGACGACGATCTCTCTCAAACACATTGGCCAAGAAAAAATCTCATTATTAGTAGTACAGCAACTACGCAAGGCAAACTAAATACTTCTACTGCAAATAAATCTGCAAAACTTCGAATAAAACTGAACGTTCAACAAGCAATTCGAAGTCCATATACCATGTGAAACACAGGTGCAGCACGTCGGCACGACATATGAAGCTAAATGTTCACTAAATTAAATAACCACAAAACAGACAAAATTACTTGAAAAAAAGATTCAGATAAGTTTCCAAAGAAAATAACTTGCACAAAAACAAAGGTCTTTGATCATCGGATAATACACTTTCATAAGCAAAATTCCAATGCAAGTTTTCAAGCCACAATAATGAACTAGCTCAAGGTATGATGAACTTCCACTTGTTTTGGAGTAGGGATGCATCAGTTGTGCATATCATGCACGAGGAGGAGCAGGTGCAGCACCAGCTGGGCGAGGACCTTGTCCGGGCTTAGGGGCATCATCCTAAAAAAAAGCAAGATGAAATACGTAATTTAATGTAGCTAAGCGTAAAGCTTTACTCATCTTGTTAGAAGAATAACTAGCAACTACGAATGGTGAAAACAGCTTTTTAAGCATGCTTCGGAAGAACAAGATGAAAGCAGTTTTTACAAAACCCAAAAAATACAACTAAATTAAAAATAAATCCAAACAAGACTCAGGGCCAGAAAGTGACAATTCCGGCCAGTGAATTTCTTCACGCAACTGTAGTGAAGATCATTTTCAGAGAAAAAGAAAAGCAATAGTTTTATCTGGTGTTTTTTTAACCTCGTATTAAAACTAATGCATATTTTATATAGAACAGGTGGCATTAGCCAAAATCAATATAAATATGAGCCGTGTTTTCTTAATTGTTTAAATGACGAATATCATAATTGTCAACACCATATTTAAAAGACATGCCGCGTCCATAATCTAGAATATAAAGCAATATTTCTGACAATAAGAGAGAACTGCAAAAAAAAATTTTAAAAATAAAACATAAAAAATAATAAAATAAAATAGATCACCCCTAGTTTGAGCATGAAACAAAGACTGCAGCAACTAGTTTAAGCATACATAGAAAATGTAAAATAAAATTACCCTGCGCCTGAAACGCTGTGGTGGCTCACGGATCCTCCTGTTTTCACGGGACCTAACCCGGACAACATGAGAGTGAATAGCACAGGAGACACAATACTGCATCTTGGCATACAGCTTCGGTAGTACATAGCCTGCATTGCAATACTTCAATGAGATAATTCAATGCTTAGTAATTGAAGTAAAAAATTGACATAAATTAGGAACAATGTAATACCGTCAAATACGCAGGCTTCCTGAACATCCCTCACAGCAGCCTGTTCCACGATATTCCTCACAATGAACCGCTTAATAGCCTTGTCCTGATAGAAGGCATTTTAATGGAATGAAGGGGTTCACAGAAGACAAAGTAGTCAGGAAGAGATACTGCTAGAATGCATCTAACATGAATTTAACAAAAATAGCCCATTATACAGACACATGCATATCAGACACCATGGCATTCAATTATAAAGTAAAACTAACCACGCATAAAAAGTAACATAAACTAGATTTAGAGAGAAGTTAACAAATAAGATCCCAAAATGACTCCATCTCTTCCTGGTAAGAAAGAGTCTAAGTAAGAAACAGTCTTAGTAAGTACATAAATTGTTGGCACATATTCAAATTATATCTTCGAGCCATAAGATTGTAACGCGTGCATCAAAATTCACAAACGCATTTCTAACATCGCAAGAGCGAACCGGACACAAATTAGACATGATGGATGGATGAATCGAGTTGACTGAATGGTAAAAGTAAACTCATGCAATAAACAAATTCGCACGCAACAGCATCCATACCAACAAAAACCCAAAGAAAGAGAAAAAGAAGCACAAAAGTAAGAATTCAAACCTTGGGGCAACATTTGCCACAGTTTGAGCAGCGGATGAACTTGACATGGCCACGGCCGTGCTTGTTCCGTCCACCGTTCCTGCGCTTGAACGTCTGCAACAACAATCACCAAACATCAACAACAATCGCCAATCAATAGGTGAAAAAGCGCAACCTCATGATAAAACAGCATCAAATCGACAAGGGCAAACAGGATGTTAAGCAAGTTGAAGAAAATAAGCAATCGCTAACCTACCATATTGGGAGAAGTTGAGAGATCGGAGCTACGGGAAGAACAAACGCTGCCGGAGCGAGTCGGCCGAAGGGATGGATCGCTAGGGTTTTTGGTGGAGGAGCCATCGATGCTGCGTGTAGCTACTACTTATAGACGGGTATATGCGGGTCTCTCTACGGTTTGCGGGTCTGGTATTTTCGACCAATAAGCGGGTAAATGTAAGGCCAAATCGGAAATTACTTGTTTTTTTGTCCCTTAAAAATCCGAAATTCAAAACTCAGTTATTTTTATTAAATTTATAAATATGAAAATAAAAAATTATATATAATTAATATATATATTAATTTTTTAAGACTAATAATTAATAAATATATAATTTCATTACTTTAAAATAATAATTTAACTAATTAAAAAGATAACATATTTTGATAATTTTTATTACATGGTAATTTGATGAATCAATTATTAAATTATAATTATTTATAAAGTTTGAACGGATAATCTCAATCAATTCAAAGAATTTTAAAATTATAATTATTTTATTTAGGGGGTGGGAGAGGGGTTAATTCCCACTTATGAACTTAGACCTTTTTTTAGTCTCAAATTCATAAACATGGATGAGTAATAACCCTTATTTATTATTGAAAATTTTAAATAACCATTTTAAGATATTTAAAGAATGGAAATTTCTTTCCTTTGATTTGGGTCATATGGCTATATTAGTTTTTTGTAATCTAAAAATAAAAGACCTTCCAGCATTAATCTAAAATTAACAAGACGATATACAATATCAAGATATATGCTTATATTAAATTTAATGGATAAATATAAAAATATAATAAATGTCTCGTGATGCCTAATAATTTTTTTTTCTTTTTAACCATCACAAAATTTTTTGTTTAGTCATAATTTTTTGCCTAGAAGATCATTATTATATTTTCACAAATAAATATATTTTCATGTAAAATAAATTTGTTTGATAGCCATAATTTTAACTTTTAAAAAATTAAAAACAAAACTAATTATTGATTATTGCATTTTCAGTTACATAACTTTTAAACATGTAATACAAACATTGTGTAGGTATTTATAATCCGAAGTATGCTTGGATGAAATAGAAAATTACAGCAATTATGGCACACATAATCAGATAATTAGACATAAATAATAATATTATAAACACATGCAAGATAAAACGCCGGCGCGAACAGTACAACGTGAGCTTCTTCCGATGCAGAAATTAAGCAGCAGGTTGGTTCATATTGAGGACTGAGTACTTCAATTTGCAGAGAGCTTAATTAGCTCAACGCAGTCTCTCAAAGGCAGCACCAGTAGACGGCAACCAAGACGAGCCGGCTGTGAGCCTTCCCACCGTGAACTCGGCTGCTTCTTCCAATCCAATGACATGGTACCCCGCCCACTTCCCCCGCCTTAACGTAGCAGCACCTGCTCCGCTGTTCAAATACTCGGCAAAGTAGAGCGTGTCGAGCCAGAACTTCTCCTCCACTAGATCCAACCCCTCGTCCCAATCGCCGAGTCGATGCTCGTTTGCATGACCACCGACCTGGAAAACTCCTTCCACGGCCTTCCCAGGTATGACGCCACAGCCCGGCCGGCAGATGACTCCATCACGGCCTTGCACTTGTGGATGGAGAACCCGCTGGCTTGCCCGTGGTCCGACCTTCAATTGGCGACTACGACGTCGTAGGCGCCCGGCTGCGGTGGGCGAAGAACGAGGTTGCTGCTCTGGAAGACGGCCGCGGCGTTTCCGAAGATGAAGTCGATGATGCCGTGGATGTCGCACTCTATGTAGAACTGCCGGAGGGCGAAGGTGCAGAGGGTGTCTTGGTAGCCGGCGATGGTGCATCTGTAGAGGACGGAGCGATCGAATGAGATCCTCAGAGTAACTGCTTGGCCTTGTCCTGGCCCTGCCGTGTTGTGAAATGCTATGTCCTGAGCTATGAATCCATCGCCGGACACAGCTGCAAATTTCACATGGTTAAAAGAAAAAGAAGAAATAAAAACATGTTGTATAGGATCATACAAAGAATTATATGAATGATCGATATCAATATATTTTATATTCGGAAGAGTGTCTCTGTCCTACCAAAAGTTGCAGACGAAGAAAGGCTAAAACCATCTCCGAAACTGTCACTGCCGGTGATAATGGTATAGTATTTGCCGTCGCTCACCAGCATAATCGGATCATTGTTCGCATCGATCTTCTCCTTGTAAACACCCGCCTTTACATGTATCACAAACCGCCCTCACCTGGTGCTGCACGAATAGATTCTGATAATGTCTTATAATTTCCCATCCCATCTTGTGCGACAACTACGTCGGCATGAATCTCAGAGGCCGCCTGCAGCAATCTTCTTTCATTGTGTTTGATCCATTCGGAGACGAAGCCGTAGTCGATGTGGTTGGCGATTCGATTGGCCAAGGCCAACGCATTGCTAATGAGCTTGGAGAGGTTGTCGATTTTGAGAGAAGTGAGAGTTGTTAGCGTGTCATTTAAACTGTCACCAACGGACTCTTTGCAGGCCTCTTGAAAGGTAAGTGATGCACTTAGCCATGCTTGGATGTCCGGCTTGAAAATGGGGAGCTTCTTTGAGCTGCCAATGACTGGTTTAGTCGTTTTAGGGACATGTCCATGGGCTTAAGGCAGTAGCATGCATGACATTGGTGCACGTAATTAGTTAGCAATCGGCGAAAACAGAGGAAATGTGAGTGAATCTGAAAAGATGGTTCGGGAAAGAACTGTTCACCCGAGTTGATAGGCAAAAGCTAAAATGGTTTAGAGTACTTAAAACGTTTCTTTTTATTATTGGCAGCTAAAAAT
>JAVDBV010070581.1:0-13161 GCA_032619315.1 Piper longum
TGTTTCGAGTCGCCTTCCCACTCTATAACATAACCGTGAGTTTTTAAATCAAGGGTAAATCGTCTTAAAGGATAACTAAGACCCACCAGATTACACTTAGGCCTGGTCTATATAAAGGGGATGCATGGATATATGTGCCCGAGCCAGAGTTGGCGTCTATAATAATTGATCGACACAAGCATTATAAGGATTAAGTAGTCCTATATATAAATAGAATAGAAAGAAGACCTACCAAGTAGATGATGGTTTATGCACTTTTGAGTCTAACACGAGCCTAACCGATAACTTGAAGCGGAGTTACTATTTTTTCAGCCTTTTTTGTTCACTATATTTAGGTATGAAATTGTTTAATATTAGCTTAAGCTTGAATAAAAATAAATCTAGCCATCTATTTAAATCATAAGGCATTGTTTTTTCAAACTGGGCAGAATAATGTCCTCATCATTGCGCCGTTTCTTTCATGCAAGGGGTCAATACTAATTTCAACTTACATAAAAATGTCCACTGCAATTAATATTAATTTTTCATTTAACTATTACCGATAATCAGAGATTCAATGATGTAACTAGCTACATAAAAATAAAATTTCACAAGGCTCCTTATATGAGACCTTCTACTACCATACTAAGTTGAACTAAGCAAAACCCTATAACTTGAAATTTTTTTATTGGAAAATAATTAGGTGTAAGGTCTTATAGTTGATATTGGCTATAAGACCCGATAAGTGAATATAAATATATGAATGATAGAACCCATTAATTACTGAAATTTTAACACTGTCATCAAGGATATTTAATGGGTGCTGATTTTCCATTAAGAATAAAATACTATAAGTTTCCCATGCAAAAGAGACTAAAATAAGAAGGTAAAATTAAGACCTTATATAGAGAGAGCAAACTTTGGAAGGAAAATAGGTAGTCTAAGGGTATGATTATAATTTAACAACTTTAGATCGTTATTTATATAACTAATTTGTTTACAGGTGAGCATTCGGTTGATTTGGTTCAAAATTCACCAAACCGATATAATCAAATTATATTCGGTGGCCAAATTTCATAATGAAATCAGACTAAATTGAAATATTTTGGTTTGGTGGGTTCGGTAACCAAATTTATTACATCATAAGTGAAAAAAATAGATTTATTTAATTATTTAATCAAAATTATATCATTAGTTTAGTGAATATAATCATTTGATGTTATTTCTAAACGTATATATCTTATTAAACAAATAAAAATTCATCATAAAATAAAATAATTTTATGATAACCAACATAAAATATAAATTTTAGAATATTTTTTAAAAGTTTGATTAGTTTAGTCAATTCGGTCTAGTAAACAGAAAATCGGTCGAGTAAAATCAGAAAATTGGTTAACTACAAAACCAAATTAAAAAGTCATTATTATTGTTATTTGAATTACATCATGAGTTGATTACAAGTCCAATACTCTAAGTCCAGCCAATACCAAGTAGCTAAGTCATGATTGAAAAGAAAAACCATGCATATAGTTCCTAGGTTTGAGAAAGGATTTATACATACAGCTCTAAACATAACTTGAGGGGGATTTTAATTTTTAAAATCAACTCAAGGGATCTCATCATTAAAATTTATTAATCTCAAAAAATAAGAATAATTTAATAATCTAAATTAAGTGGGATACGATAAAGCCACCGCCACTTACCAATGAAATTAAATTAAATATGATAAAATAGATGGACAAGACATAAGTGAGAGTCCTAGGCTCCTAATGGTTTAGATAGCCAAGCTCTAACGCCAATCTTGTGTTGAGCTCGGTCTTCACTGCTTATAAGTAAAACCTAAAGTGATAACCCAGTAACTTAAATTATACGGTGTATGATTGCGAGTGTGGTCAAATAAACAAACAATCAAATAATACATCAACACAAATCGAAACAATAATAAATAAATACAGGTGCAATAATAAATAATACGTAGTTTAAGATTCATATCTAGTCTCAAATGATCATATAAAAATAACAAATCATGCCCCAAATCAACCAGATAAAATATGCATAAAAATAATAATATATACTCGAACATGCACATAAAATAATCATAAAATAATACATAAAATAATCAAAAAATAATTATGTCAAAACTAAAATAGAGAAACTCAAATCACCTAATCGGATAAGAAACGAGGAAGAACAAAGTGAATCAAAATTAGCAAATCAACCCGCCGAATAAATTTCCAACAAATACCAGCTTGACATGTGTCTGCTGATTGCGACATGCAGCAACCGGCGGCGACATGTTCGGGTTTCAAAGGTTTGTTTCGGTTTGAACTGAAATATCAATCATTTTGTCTATTGTCTCCATCTAAAATTGAACTGAATTAATTTTGAACCCAATAAAATTGATAATTCTACTTGGTTTCAATTTAATTTTTGGTTTTCACCGAATTATGCTCACCCCTAACTTTATTTTTGTTTGAGTAGTTCAACAGCTTATAATTGAGGATCGTTATTCTATAAATACTACTTTGTATTCTTCTTTGCTATTCATTGAAAAATAATTTTGTTTTCAACAAAATTTAAGTGGGTATCACAATTATGGCACTTACAACTATATAAATTACTTGGCTTTCTTGCTCAAAGATATACATATTGCCCAGGATTATCCTTTAACTCTGTATTGTGACAATCTAAATGCATTGCAATTGGTTGTCAATCCTGTTTGTTTTCCATGTTCAAACGAAACATGCAGACCAAGCATTTATCATCTCCAAAACACTTGGAAGACATTTTTACAGAAGAGAGCTTCATCTCCCACAATTGGTAATTTTTTATTTCAACTACAAAAATTTTTAACGGCATAAATCCTTGTCAAGATCATAAATTTGGTCATTTAGACAATATATTTATTTTAACCAATTTTTAAAAAGATATAATAATATAAAATTTTAATGTAATTGATTAGAATTTTTCAATTTTCAAATGAAATAAAATTATATTTTAAACATTTGAGAATTTTTAAATAGTAATTTAAATTAAATTTCTATTTACATCTTTATCTTTATATATATATATGTAACATAATTTGGGAAGTGTTTTTTGTTGTAGTTAATTTTAGACCAATAACAACATGTACTAATAAGAGCAAAATTTAATACTCGCCTCTAATTAAAAGTAAGAGATTTAATTAATTAAAAAAGTTATAATTTATCTTCTCATTTAACTAAAATCTATTTTTAAAATAAAAGGCATACATAATTTACATTGAAGATATTAATTATTATATAGTTTATCTTATATTAAACTAAAAATGTATATATTAAATTAAAATCATTATTATCTAATAAGGTACGCTGAGTGTCCTCATTCCGTCTTGTTTTTTGATGAGCTAGACCCATTGTATCTAGCATGACAGCTTTTGCCATTTAAACCGACGACTAAACCATTCAATGATTAGCCCATTTATTGTAAAAATATTAATGTTCTAAAGAATGACTGGACAAATATTTGATGATGGGTCTTTGTCTACTTTATTTTATATATATATATATATATATATATATATAATTCACAAAAATAAAATTATAAGTGCAATTCATATAAATTATATAAAGTGTAACTCACATCAAATTTTTCCATTATTGTAACTATTATACATTTGATACATCAAAACTATATAATTGCAACCTCCTATATACTAATGTTATGTTATGCTATGTTGTAAATTTTATATTATATTTCTGATTTTTTTGCTGGGAGATTAATTTTCATTTTTCGAGGAGCGTCGGCGGGGAAAGGATCGGTGGTATTGCTGTATATAACGTCATCTATGAAGGGAAGTATTTTGTCATATTTTGAACTGGGGCTTAGAGAGTATCTAGCAACCTCATCTATCGTCGAATATTTTGTGTCTCAATATGAATTTTGTTTTTTAGTTGGTGTCATTTGGCCTAATTTTGAGAAAATTAAAATGTATGTATGTATTTATCCATTGATTATGTAAAAACCTCGAAAATAATAATACTATTAATATTAATATTAATACATATAATAATAATAATAATAATATTAAATTCTTTAGATGGGAAAGGTTGTAAGGCTAGGCACGAATTCTAAATATTAACAAATTGTTAAATGAATACATTTTTAATGATCAATATGATGCACTCAATTTTTTTTAAATGGTGTAACTATTCGGTAAAACTAATAAGTTTATTCCTATAAGTCTTATTTTAATCATTTAACATACTTGTATCGATTCCCGCCTACCGAGTCATTTTTAGGACTTTAGTTTTAATTTTAAACTGTCTTAATTCGAACTTACCATCTATAAGTACCTATGGATAGGTCCGACTAAACCACGAGTTATCGGAAGTTCAAATTATGCCACGTGGCAAAATCTGGACTGTCCACGTCTGCCCTGACTTCACTATATTATCTTCCCATATCTAAATCTTTCATGATTTCACTATGTTAACGCCACCGCCACTTCGGCTCGCTGCCGATAAGTCTCTGCCTCGCCCCCCCCGACCAGCGCATTGACACCCCCATGACCGTCTTGCGGCCAGCTTTCCAGTTGTACCTCTCACGACCACTGAAGCCACCGTAGTCGCCGCCTATGACGGCGTTTTAGGAGTCGGGCTACGCGCCATTGCCACCGTTTGGGCTATTTTCTGGCGTTGAGAGCCACCGCTAGCCAATCCGACCACCCCAATGGCTTATCCTCATCTAGATCTTCATTTTGAGACCACCCATGACCATTGTCGTGCCTGTGATCGCCGTCGGCATTGCCGCCGCCTATGATGACGACTTCCCACATTTATGGCCGATTTCTGGCTAACCCATGGCCAGACTCTTCTGATCGTCACCACCAGCACCTCCGCCATCATGCCCTGTGTCGATTCCTACCAGTGGCGACCCTAGCCATGACGTTGTTGGCATTTTACGGCAACAGACATTGCCACCCTTGTCCAACCCGTTTACCTGTCTCGCTATGACCGCATCCGCTTGCAGCTTCTTGTTCATGGGTCCGTCAGTCCATGTTCAAGTGCGCCAGTCCAGTTGAGGTCCGCCCAGCCAACCTAAATCATTTTCCAGCTCGGGTTGGTTGAGGCCATTCGGTTCGGTCTTGTTCAGCTTGTATTCAGCCATTTCTTGACCGTTTTTGGTAATTCGAGAACCCTTATATTAGTTTAGATGCATATTCATATTTGTTTAGGATGTTTGGATGTTATGAGTATTTTTCTTTATTTATTAATTATTTTATTTATTATTTGTTTAATCATGATTATTAATTTCTTATTATTTATATATTTGTTGACTATGATGAATGATTGTGACTAATTATTATTATTGATAATGTATTTATTCATAAGTATTATTTTTGTTCATTTTTATCATTTTTAATTTATAAATTAATTGATTTTAATTATTTTCTTTCTCATGTAATTATTTATATGTATGTAGTCATATGTTCGTATATTTAATATTTATATTAATGTCCTCATGAATAATTAATATTATTTATGTATTTATTTATTATTTATTATTAATAGTGATATATTTAATTATTAATATTAGCCTTATTTATGTTAATTAAATTAAATTTTATTTATTTATTTATCTATTTGTCTATTTACGTGTATGTTATTATGGATTTGTATTTGATTATATATTCTTAGATTGTATAAATATGATATTATTTTGTGATTAGAGTATTATTTATGTTCATGTATTTATTATTTTTTAATTATCTAAGAGTGTATTTATTTATTTATTATTATGTCTCAATTTGCGTCTTGTATGTTTAGCTATAGGTTTATTTTGTATCGTCTTATTTATTAAGATGTATTGATGTTATGAAAACACACCATAAGCATGCATCATATAGAGACATTGGTATTTTATCTAGCACTGGATTTCGGTGTAGGTTATGGAGTCCAAACTCACTTATAGAAAATTCAGATTTAGGATCATTGGTCGCGATTGCGAGTTTACTTGCGAACTATCCAAGTCTGTATAACTATTTGAAATATTGTATATTCCTTTTTTGTGACCCTGGTCGGCTTGAGCCTAAATTCGACCACTATACACCGAGTACAACTGGGGTCAAAGAATTGACTCAATCCGACAAGGGGTCGTACCTTTAAAATTACTTGAAAGATAAAATATTTGCCCCCAGTCCGAAATGGGTGATAGGGCGCAATGGGGCAAGATGACTCATTATGCATTTATAATACTGAGAGGGTGATTTAATAGCAAATATCGGTAATTACAGGCCGTAAGCCACATAGCGTGTGTACGCATACATGGGATTGGAGCTGGATGGGGCAGCCACCCCTTCTGGCATAATTGGAGCTCAACATAAGTTCATAATCACTAAAATTTGACTTGTTTTATGTAATTATGCGGCTTACTAGTTTATCACTAATGCAGTTTTATAACTGCAGGTTAATAATTTCGAACTGATGCTTAAGAGTGTAGTATATGGTTCTCTTATCAACTTAGGTATGATAAATTGATACATAAATTGGACTTCCTCTTTATATTATTTGAGTTATAAGTATGACTACGGAAAATGATTAGAGGCTGTGGGACTTTGTAGTTAGTTTATTTTTATATTTTGTTATATGCTATCATAATATGATTTTTTTTTATAATTTAATAATTTTTTAGAATTATTTGTCATGTTATGATTCATATTCTTTAATATTATTTCTACATCATTTATATTTTTTAGTAACACATAATCGATTATGGTGGGTCGTTACAAATTAAGTTACGGTTGATCTGATATGTGTATGTACGTAGTTATCAATTGATTAAGTTACTATTGAATTGATATGTCTGAATTCACTAGGACTTCATATATTCAAGTCCCATTAAAGACATTGAACAACTCTATTATACAATAATACATCAAAGACTCCAATGTTTAATTCAATTTTGGAGAATATGTGAAGGTTTTGGCAAACATATATTCAAATAGTAATCAATAGACAACAAAGTCAACTGATAATATGATTGTGATAAGAATAAATCAGAGTTTGGTGGGGGAAGAGTTGTTACAAGGAGAGGAGAAGATTAGACGTGGGGAGAAGAAAATGGGAGGCACGAAAAGTTGATGATCTTTCTAGTGGGATTTTTTTTTTGAAAATATTAATTATTTTTTTTAGAAATCTGCATTTTTATAGACAGACCCGTAGACATCGGGCAACTGTTTCCTCTATCTAAGGAACTACAAGTAAGCATAGGGTCGGATCAGATCGGTTCGGTTCGGATATCGAAGTGCATGATGCGTTGACTCACATTTTCTTATTGGGTAAAAATTTGTATGAAAAATTAGATTACGGACTTTATATCAATTTTCTTTTTTACAATATTTAACTAGAGAAATGGGCCTTGAATTATAAAATATAAAGTTTTAATTAATGAATATTGTCATATACTAATAACAAATAAGAAATATATATATATATATATATACTAATAACAAATAAAAAACTGAAATGAAATATTAAAATAAAATTTATTGTAAAATTTTTTTCCCATTAAAGTGGGTACATTGAAAATTAATATAAATTTAACTAATTTAAAGTCGAATCTACTTGAACACCGTGACATCTTTAACTCAAGTTTAAAGAGGTCGCTTTATTCAACAAAACCTCAATTATGACACTTTTCCCCCACTTTATATATTAGAATACACAATTCTTATATAAAGAAACTCAGTTGACAAGTGGAAAAATTCGTTTCAAGTATACTTTCATAAAAAGATCTAGTGGAGATAAGTATTCGAATTCCTCTTCCCCCATAATCGGCTAAAAAGAACCTTTATTTTTACTAGGTAGGAATATCACAGTCAGGATAGCAGACGCAAAATTATAAACTTAAATATTTTGTCGAAATTGAATGATCTTATTACTTATAGTTAAGAAAAAATAAAATAAATTAAAAATTTGAATTAAGAAAATCTCGTCCAGGATCACCCTTAGGCTTTACATGTTTGATTATTCATTTTTTATTTCATCTTAGGGTACTTCATTGTTCCTTAAAAATAAATTTTTAAATAAAAAAGAAGACGAATTTTTAGCAAACACCACATGGACACGGTTGGCTTGATACCCATTTACCCGTTTACATATCCGTTGAGACGGACCACCATTCTTTTTCAAAGGCCAGCTCCGGCTAGCCAACAAGTCCACCGCCGCCGACGCCGCTTCCTGCCAGCGACCGCTGAAGGCCGACCACTCGGCGGCGCTCAGGCCGTCCGCCGCAGCCAAAGACTCCTACTTTGCACCCCGGCCGACTGTTTCTTCCCCTTGCAGACGGTTACGATTCCCGGCAAAAAAGACTCCATATTTTTCCTGGCCTCATTTGGTGAGATCTCCTCCTGCATTTGCTGCATGCATTGGTGAGCTGTTTTTTTGGTTAGCTTCACTCCCATTCAGATCTGGTTTGGCTTCTTCTGGTGAGCATTTGGATTTATGAGCAGTGAAAAATGGAGTGGTTTTTTTTTCTTTTCTTCTTCTTCTTCTACTACTTCTTCTTCTTCTTATTAAGCTTCTGTAGATCATATTTATGAGAAAAATGGCGATGTTTTTTATCATATCTAGCTGCCTCAACGTGAAAATATTGTGGATTTTTGTAGTTGAAAAAGATGTTATTTTCGTTTTCTTGAATGTTGACTTTTATAATATACCGGTTTTGTGTATGTATATGTGTGATTTAAATATGTGCTTGATTGACTCTTATCATATTGACTGCCTCAATGTGAAAACAGTACCATTTTTTGCGTATAGAAAATGCTCTTGCCTTTTATATCATATACTGGTTTTGTGTGTGTCTGTGCGCGCGCGCGTGTATGGTTGATTGGCTGCATCATCAAACATGTCAGTTCTACTTAAAATCTGGCATAAAAAGATGTTCTTTTCATATACTTTTTAGATTTTTATTTCATAGTATATGCTGTTTGTCTATGTGTATATGTCATCTGATTATTCTATTGAATTGACTTTATCCTACGGAATCTCATTTCGTTTTTTGCTTTGAATGCTGTTATTGATCGTATTTTGCTGCCTTAATGTGAAATTACCAGGAACTTTGGAGGGAAAAATATGTTCTTTTTCATTTTTTTTAAAGTGGTGCTTCATATTATATGTTGTCTTGATGTATGTATATGTGTGATCTAAATGTTTCAATTGTTTGTAATGATCATATACAGCTGCCTTTATGTGAAAATATTGTGAATTTGTGGACTTGAAAAGGCGTTTTTTATTAATTTTAGATTTGTGTTTGATATTGTTTGCAGATTTTTGTATGTGTTTCAATATGTGATTTGAATTTTTGGTTGATTAGCTATATCATCTGAAGCTGTGATTTCATCTTGACATCTTGCATATTAAATGTTCTTTTCATATTTATTAAGTGGTGTTTCCTATTACATTCTGGTTTTGTAAATGTATGTGATTTAACTTTTTGAATGAAATCTTGAATCTTGAATCTTATTTCCAACTGAAATCTCCCATAAAAAGATGTTCTGTTTTTAAAACATAATCTTTTTTTTAATATTATATAATGGTTTTGTATCTTATATGGCGATCAAATATTTGGTTGAGTAACTTTATAATGTAGATTCTCATCTTTAATTGCAAATCCTGTTGCCTGATTTGACACTCGTCCATGAAATTCTCAGATATTGAATGGTATGGGTGGAAGAGGGATGCAACAGTGCATTTCAGAGTATTAGCTTTAAAAATGATTGGAAGAAAGAACATAGGCCGGGCTTCTCCCCTCATTTTGGTTCTTCTCACTCTAGGGGTCTGCATTGTCACATACAACCTAATTTCTTTCATCTTCCATGGTAGAAATGTCGTGTCAGAGAAGGATTCTCTGGATGGCGGTTTATTGTCTGATCCTGTAGTTGCTATGCCTAGAAATGTCAAGAAATATGTTGGTGCTAAAACGCTTTTTCATGTGGCACTAACTTCTACCGACGCTCCATATAGTAAGTGGCAATGCCGTATAATGTATTACTGGTATAAAAACGTCAGGGATATGCCAGGGTCGGAGATGGGTGGTTTCACAAGGGTGTTGCATTCTGGAAATCCAGATGATTTGATGGAGGAGATCCCTACTTTTGTGGTGGATCCTCTTCCAACTGGCCTTGATCGGGTTAGATATCTATCTTTTATTGCCGTGACTCTTAATTTTTAGTCCATCATTTTTCTAGTTGGAATGTTTCCAGATCTTTTATGATTTGAAACATGAGGTTTGTAGAAATACAAACAACGTGGCAGCGTGTTCATTTTACGTCCCTTCAACTTATCAGAGTGTATATTTGTTATGATGTAATTTTCATCTTCCATCACCTTTCTGATCTGCTTAGACACATACAAGTCATTAGTTTTTGCGCATTGAATGCTTTGGCTATTTGAAATACTGAACATGCTAGAATGACCAGTGTCAGGAAAAAATCATTTTAATATTTGGATTATCCTAACCATCTGAAAAGCGGAGGGTTTTGGTCACATTGAACTGTCAATCATTTTTCTTTAAGTTTGGATTGGATCTTAAATGTCTTCACTTTGCATACAATTAAATGAGAGGCGAGCTATCATTGTTTCCTACTTAAAACCTATCAATTTAGAAGCACTTATGTGTGGATTCTTGTGCACGCAACTGATTTACTTTATATTTATTTTGGCTTTTAGGGTTATGTTGTCTTAAATAGACCATGGGCCTTTGTACAATGGCTTGAGCAAGCCACAATTGAGGAAGAGTAAGTTTGGACATAATTATTTCTACTTTAATATTACATTTCTGAAATGGACCGTGGATATTTGTTTGTTTTCGGAATCTATCTTTTTCCTTTGAAGTATTACTTCAGGTGTTTGATGATCATTACAGGTATATTCTTATGGCAGAGCCAGATCACATTTTTGTTAATCCTTTACCCAATTTAGCTCGCGAAGATTACCCCGCGGCATTTCCTTTCTTCTATATAAAACCTTCTGAGAACGAGAAGATTATAAGGAAATTTTACCCAGAAGAGATGGGTCCTGTAACTAACGTTGACCCCATTGGGAATTCTCCCGTTATCATCAAAAAGGTTGCATTTTACTTGGATATTATTTCTTAGATTCTTCTTGCACTTAATTTTCTCTGGGCCACTTGTTTGAATAAATTGTCAGACCATTAATTTGTTATCCCAATTTATTTGGTTACACCCTTGAAAATGTGCTTGTGCATCATATTTAGTTGATCATTTATGCTCATGAAGATCTATATGGTACCTTTGATGTTTTCTTGTAATGCTCTTTCATAATTGAGCCACGTTTCAGGCCCAGCTGGAGAAGATTGCACCTACCTGGATGAATATTTCATTAAAGATGAAAGATGACCCAGAAACTGACAAGGCTTTTGGATGGGTGCTGGAGATGTGAATATCTGGTTACTGTTTCCTTAAAACTTTATATTGTTTAATAGCATATGTGTAAAATGTGCAAATTTGTGAAATCAGGTATGCATATGCTGTTGCATCTGCACTGCACAAAGTTCAGCACATTCTTCGTAAGGATTTTATGATACAGGTGAACTATATTGATATACATGATGATTTTCTTAACGTTTTTTAAGGTGAATCCATACTGATTCATGCATCTATAAATCTTGATTCCAGCCCCCTTGGGATCTTGAAGTTGGGAAGTCATTCATTATCCATTTCACTTATGGATGTGACTATTCGTTGAAGGTAATTTTGAATATTGATGTTCATGAGTAAAAGCTATTGATGAATTTTTTAAGTGACCACGAGTCATGGTATTTTTTCATGTTTTTATTATCTTCTTAATGAGGTTGATGCTCCTTTAGGGTGAGCTAACTTATGGAAAAATTGGGGAGTGGCGATTTGATAAGAGATCATATCTTCGAGGCCCTCCTCCAAAGAACCTCCCCCTGCCTCCAAATGGAGTTCCAGAAAGTGTGGTATGTATATGTATCATACTTTTCAGAGAATTGGCTTAAGACATATGATGCATGGTTCCTTTCTTTCTAATTTCATCTTTATCTGGTTGCAAGCATAACTAAAAGTTTATGCGCGGTGTTGTGTGGGAAAATCCTAAGCAATGACAATAACTGATGTTCGGTTGATGAAATTGTCTTTGTCTTTTTTTTTCGTTGTATTATATGTTTGTTGCAACTGTTTTACAATGTTGCGTCTTTCTGAATATATCTTGGGAATGTTTAAGATTGGTTAATTTATAAGATGACCATCTTTACTGGTCTATTTTATCAGGTGACATTGGTGAAGAAGGTTAATGAGGCCACAGCTAACATCCCCAATTGGAATAGTGAACCTTAAGGTGAGAAGAAAATAACTCCCTGGAGCGACCCTAACTTTTGGTAACTTAAAAAAACAGGATTTACAATATTTTGTATACAACTGCAGCTTGAATATCAAATCAGTAAAAAGGATGGTACAAAAAATTCAATTTAATACTTTTTTGGCCTTTTGTGTTGTTATCAAATAATGTCATTTACATTTAAAGAAAATTATGATGAGATAATCTATCAGAAGCAATCTTTTTATTGAATTTTTTGTGTCTACCTTTGTTGATGTGTATCAAGGTTTTCTTAATCTTTGAGTTTTAGGCATTAAGAGTTGGAGGTTGAATGTCTTCTTTTTAGAAATCAATATGTAATATTTGTCAATGAATATTCTTGGTGACAAATTATGTTTATTCGTTAAAGCAATGTGAACATCGCCTCTTTGCATGGTCTAAAAATTCGCTATTACTTTGTGTTGATTAAATTAGTTTCGGGCCAAATCAATCCCATTAGCTTTTTCAATTCAAGGAAAAGTTGCAATTGAAAATTTGTCAAAGTTTCTAAACAATTTTTTTATGGCTTTATGTTTTGTAACATTATGCTTAAACACATTTTTTTAACTGCTATCTTTACAATTATTTAATTTTCTAACAAATATATTCAGAACAAGGCAACCAAAAACCATATAAGTTTTTTCAATTCAAAAAAGAAAGTATTGAATTATGGAATTTTATAAAGGACTAAATGATACAAAAGACATCAATACAAATTGAACAATTATTATATATATTAAGTAAAAAAACTACGATTAATGGATACGTGTCTAACCAAACCAAAGCAAAAAAACGTTTTGTTTAT
>JAVDBV010070582.1:0-11016 GCA_032619315.1 Piper longum
GAGGAAGATGACTGGAGTATGCCGGCCTTGACGCAGGATTAGCGATTGCATTGCACACACATGCCTGGCGACACGCCGACTTTTGCGTAAGAGATGATGTGGTTTGAATGATGCTTGTGAATATATATGCATGTGTATATGAGGCTTATATGCCTTGTCTAGAATTGTTGAACTTGTTTTAGAAAAGCTTGGAAATGTCATGAAGGATGTTTTATAAATGATGAGCAGGATTTTGCTATGCTAAGATGCAAATGAGCCAAGTATAATATGAGCAAGGTTTGCAGGTGGGGCGAGACCCCGAATGTGACGTATGTTGTGTTTTGGATATGTTGTGGTGTGAATTATTGTTGTCATGTGAATATATTATATTGTGTGGTTTTTAACAGGTCGTCCCCATATTGCACTTTTAGGGGAGACTCTGTCCATTTTATTCCAGGATTTTTCGTAAATTTCATTGTTATTTTTAATTATTTTGATGTGGTAGTTGTCATGACATTCATGTAGCATCCTGCTAGGTTTTTTTTCATTTCATTCATACATTGTTTGCGCATGAGTGGCGTACTCCATCTTGAGACGTCGAGAGGGTTGTTTCGTAGCCGTTTAGGTTTTGGGTCAACCAAATTAATCGGTTTACGAGTAGTCGATCCTTTGTAACGGTTCCGGTCCGGGTTGAGAGTAAGCCGGATTGGGGTGTTACACCTTAAGACTCTTGAACTCTTGAGCTCAAGAACTCAAGAGAACTATAACTCCAAAAGGAAGGGACTCATTAACTCAAGAGGACGAGCTTAGTGGTACGAGCTTTATTCTTCTCCCTTTGGTTGAAGTAGCTCGGGGCTTGATCTCACCTAAGGGTTTGATCAAGCTAACTCCTTAAGGAATTAAAAGGCAGATGTAGAGTGGTCGTCCCTTACTCTTTTTCGAAGCGGGACAGCTTGAAGCATAATGATTATACTCAATATCGGTAATTATTCTTGTTTATTTTTCCTTTGTTTGCTCTTCTCGTGATATCCTTAAAGTATTGTCTGATCCTCATTACCCTTTACAACTACATTGAATTACTTACGGGGAATATGAGTAACTGGCACTAAACCTGATTTTTATAGCTTCATCAAATGTTCAGCTCACCTTAAATTATTTTCTGTACATTTTATTACTTATGTAAATTTTGATACCTTATATACTATTGGGGCTTGTTATTTTGGCTTTTAAGATTGCACTGAAGTGGGTAATTACAACTAAGCCAATATAGTTTAAAAACACTAGTTTTTTTATAGAAAATCTTTAAAGTAAGATGTTGGTTGGTAGGTCTATCAAAAGGCTCCACTTTACCTGACCTAACTCACAACTAATTGAATAAAATACAAACCAAGCTTGAACAATTTAAATGATTTTTTTTAGAAACATAACCTCATATTAGACCAAGCTCAAGCTAACTAGTTTGGAGACAAGCTGAACATGAACTGTGTAATGCTTGTATATTGATAGTTTTTTTGAAAAAAGAAAAGGGAAAACCTATAATACAATAAGGCACATGCGATGAATTATAATAATTATCATAGGCTTCTTAATATTAATATGTACTTACTTTTAATAAAGTACAAAACTATAAAATAATACCCCCCACCCCTCAGGGTACTCCCTATTCCATCCTACAAATAGATGAAAGGTTGTTGAAGCAAAGCCTTTGTAAAGAGATCAACAACTTGTTCAAATGTGGAGATATATCGTATTTCAAACAATTTCATGGCTACCATTTCATGAACGTAGTGGTAGTCAATCTTGATTTGTTTTGATTGAGGATGCAAAGTTAGATGTACAGTTAGATGCAAAGCACCGAAATTACTTGAAAATGAGAGTGGTGTTTGAGATAATGCCAGTCCAACATCCTAAAACAAATATGAAACCCAGGCAATCTCAACAATTATAGCAGTAAATGCACAATACGTAGCTTCCATGTGGATTTTGAAATGGTTAGCTGCTTCTTTTACTTCCATGAGATGCAATTTGAACTAACAAAAATACATTATCTAGTGGTTGATCGACGAGTTCGCTGACATCCTGCCCAATTTGAATTATTGAACCCATACAAATTTAGTGCTAAGTAAGGAATTATGTGACGTCCAATATGCATATTGCTTTTGAGATATTGAAGGATATTTTTTATATACATAGTTTGTACAAAAGTGATTTCTAGTCCTCGAAAGGTAAGATATTGTAATGATCCAACAATCATTCTCTATTTTGTAGCATCAGACAAGGCCGAACTTTCAATCTCAAACCTAACAGATGTAGTTATAGGTGTAGCAGTATGCATGCAATCTAGCATATATATTTTTCTAGCATCTGTTTGAGATATTTGCATTGAGACAAAAATAAACTGGTTGTTGCTTTTTCAATTTGAACTCCCAGAAAAATAGTGATTTTACCCCATATATTTTATTGAATACTTGCTCTTTATCTCAACAATGAAGTTGTCTAACAACACTTATGAGCTTCCCAGTATGAGCATGTCAACAACATACTAAAAAAGAATAAGAATATCACAACCTATATTTGAGACAAAATTTAAAGAATCACTACAGCTAGAAGTAAAGCCTTTAGACATAAAAAAAAATACAAAACCTATCAAACAGGTTCTAGGATCCTGCTTTAATTCGTACAAAACTATCTTCAGCTTACAAACATGATTTGGATGGGTTGCATAAATAAATCCAGTAGGATGAGATACATAAACAATTTCTTGTAAATTACTATTTATAAATGCACTTTTTATATCCATTTGATGTATTCTCCATCCTTTAACAATAGCAACTATGAGTATCAATCTACCTTTGGCAAGCTTAATAATAGGACAGATAGCTTCATAATAGTCTACCCCTTCTTGTTGATTATACCCTTTGGCAACAAGCCTTGCCTTTAGTGTTTCTACCTTACCATCTGCTTACATGACTTTAAATACTCATTTAACTCCAATTACATTCATATCAGTAATTTTCTCAACAAGAGACCATGTGTCATTATTCTCCGAATCTAATGCTTGCTTTACTATTTTTGGCTTAAATATGAATTCAGTATTTGCCATCAGTCATATATTGGGCTTGGCTTGTAAACTCTAGCCTTTGCTCTTGTAACCATAGGCTGAGATTTTATACCTACCTTGTGACTAATAGAAGAATTTTCAAATTTTTGTTAAATAAATTTATGTGAAGCACGTTGTGTAGGGACTACATTAATGGAGGTAGAAGGATTCATTAGTGGTGAGTGAGAACTATGCTAAGAAGATGAATGAACTAACACACGAACTAACCTTTGTTCATTTGAACAACTTGATAATGAAGTAGAAGGTGGAGATGGTGTAAAATCTAAAAATGTGGTTAGAGAAGGCTTTGATTTTGGGAGAGCTGAGGATACCCTAATTGACTTAGAGAGAAAAATAATTGTATAAAAAATAACATGTCTAGATATGTACAACTTATTTGTTGATGAATGAATACATTTGTATCATTTATATTGTGTACTATAACCTAGAAAAACACAAGCTAATAACCCGGGACTTAACTTATGTTGGGTATAGCTACGAAGATATGGAAAACATTAATATTTAAAGGATCTAAAATTAGAGCATTCATGATGTCTTTTGTATAACATAAAATATGGAGACACTATATTTGGTAGAACTAAGCTTAGTAATCGGTTTATGAGAAACACAAGTGATAACACTCTCAAGATTGAGTTTTAAAGGGATTTTGCTATAAAAGAGTAAAGTATCATACCAATGATTGTTTGATACCTTCTTTCAACTTTTTCACTTTGTTGAGATGGATATGGACAAGGCACTTGATGAACAATTCCTTGTTGTTGTAAATGCTCCACAAACACTTTGACCATGAATTCTCCACCACCATCACTATACAATATCTTGATTTTAACCTGAGACTACTTTTTCACAAGTTTCTCAAACATGACAAAACTGTTCAAGAAATCATATTTTTAGCGTAAAGGATATAGCCACACAAAATAAGAAAAATCATTTACAAAGTTGACATATTACTTGTATTTATTTCCAAAAGTTTTAGGGGATAGCCCCCAAAGATCACAATATATCTTTCTAAAAGCATAGGTTTTAAAATTCACATAATCAGAAAATGGTAATCAAGTCGATTTGCCAAAGTTGGCCTGCATCACAAATAGTGTTTTCAACAATATAAGTCTTCTATACAACAATAAGATTTGCATTTTGAAGTATTAAAACTATGTTTGACGAGTAGTGATTAAGTCTTTGATGTGAGATGCGTTAATAGCTGCCTTTTGCCGAGCTGTCAAATATGTAGCTTGCTTGATTTCATTAAGAGTATAAAGACTTCTATGGATACTCCCTTTTGCCATCTCTCTTTCACTATCCTTGTCTATGATAGTAAACCAATTTACATCAAAATGGAAAACAAAATGACAACCGATAATGAATTGGCTCATAGATAAGAGATTTCATTTGAACTTTGGTAGATAAAGCATATTCTTCAATATAATAGGACCTATAGAAGTATCAAAGGAAATTGCGCTTATGTGAGTAATTAGAAACAACTTATCATTGCCAATCATAATTGAATCTTAGCCAATATACTTTTGTAAATTTAGGAAGTTAGAACTGTTACCTAACATATGAGCCAAAGCTCCAGAATCAGGCAACCAAGCATCTTGATCAATATAAGTCAATTGTAGTGCATTCAATGTTTTAGGAAGTTATTTTGGCATAAAAGCCATAATAAACCTTTGATAAAATTTCATTGTTGTGTGAGTTGGGTGAAGGCATACTGGACATGTGGGATTACCTTTCCATTATTCAGATTTGTTTCTTGTAGTACATTTTTCGACACAACATCTCTTTGTACATTCACTCTTACAACAATGTCCAAATCTCTTTAATTTGTGGCTTGAGTAGAGGTCGACACAATAGTAATTATGAGCCCTCATTTTTTAGATGAAAAATATTATACCTACTTTGATTTAGGTTTCCTTGACCTCGTCCATAATACTTATTCCTTGCAGCTTGATTGACATTTACAACATGTGTAGTAAATTTTTCATCATAGCATTCCATGTTGCGATCCTCATAGCTATGTAATAATTCTTTAATTTCATCATAGGGTTTAGGTGATCCTCGCATGATTATAGATGGCTGAAATATTTTATAATTATCACCCAATCCACTTATCATCCAATATATTTTCTTAGAAGCAGGAAGTCGTCTACCAGTAAATGAGAGTTTATCACAAATTGACTTGTAACGATGCAAATACCCATCTAAAGTAGAGAAACAATCCTGATTGATAGTAACAATTTGATGTTGCAAGGATAAACCTTTATCATTAAAACAATTTGCATAATCTTTCTTGACTACATTCCAAACATCAGTAGATGTATTCAATCTAAAACACTAATAAGAGCTTCTTCACTCAATGTCCAATTTATCCATCCTTTCAAAGTGTGGTCAGATTTTTTCTAAGCAACATAATCGGGATTTTATTCATTCAAATTATCATCCGAAAACATCGGTGGAACAACCATATTACCATCAAGAAATGGGGAAAACCCTTGAAATTCAGTCAAATTCAACATTTGCATCTTCCCCATAAAATAATTATCGGATTCAAGGTGATATTCACAAATTGGAAATATTAACATTTATCACATGTAGGTATTGGGTGTTATGTACTCTAATATTTGAAGAGATCCTTGAGTTTTGCATGTAATGAGCCGCATCTTTTTCGTATTAATAATAATCTAAGAGTCGGACCATGACTTATATAATAATAAAATAACAGGGTTGTATCATGAATATAGAGTGGACTATAAAATATATGTGTCGATCATTGTCAATATACACAATATATAATAATAAAAAAATTATGATCATAAATAATATATCCAAGTCAAGCGTATCAAATCAATAAAAAAGTCCTCTAACATCCTATCTTTATAACAAAATATATTCAACTATTTTTAAAAATAAAGATAAACTCTAAATGTTGATATCTCCATCCCTTAGATTGAGCGAACGATATAAATTGTTCGCTTAATACTAAAATATATGTTGAGTCCTCTACTCGTATATGTATGTAAATAATAATAAGAAAATATTGTTAATCACAAGTAAATCTCGACATAAAGTGATTGACATAAAATATCAACAATACAACAATAACTTAACCATATATAGATACTGTTAATAAAAATAATTAACAATTTATTTTACTATCAATTTGTGTGTTTGGGACCGATTTCTCGACATAAGTTCTTACACATCCTCAGGCCCTTAGTCTCAACCATTTACTTATACATATAGGTCGATTTTTTAACATAAGCTCTTACATATCTTCAACCATTTAAGTTAAATCACTGGCATAATAATATAGACTTGAGTTCCTCCGTACTCTTATTCCATTCACAAACAAGAGTAGAAAACCTTAACTCATTAAATTACATTTTATATGTTTCATCCACTCATCCTCTGTAAGCAATTTTTCGGCTTCACATAAAAAATCTTGAGATGTGTCTGACCGGCGGATTACATCACCCATCATTTACTTCCCTTAATTGTGATTATAAGTGTTGAGTGTGCAATGACCTCCTAACTCTAGCATTGGCTTAGGATGGATGCCCGAAGTTTTATTGATATGTTCTATCGGTTTCATCGATGTCCAATTTACTACAACTAAGTCTTGTCCTTGTCATTGCATGGACTTAACAATTTAAGAAAACAAATACAAATCAACATGTTTTAGTTCTCTTTTCATTTACTTTCCTTTACTTAACCATATTAAATTTCTTTCACATGCCTTACCATTAAATCACAATTCAATTAATCAGGTCAACATACAAAAACAACGAAGGAATCTTAAAACTTCCCAAATAGCCTAGAAGCAAATCTGGGTAGTTGCTTTTTCGAGTTTAGAGATGTATTGGCAATGTGTTCTCCTAATCGGGGTAATGAAACAAGTATTATGCATCACTACTCGAACTAATCTACATGTAGGTGTATGCATGACATGCCATGAATATTTGTTTAGCATCCAACCATGATAATTTATTCATCAATCGCACGTACACATACTATCAGAGCGTCTGGGCATTCAGCCCTCAGCCAATTTTGTAGAATATCCTTTGTTTGGTTGCTTTGGTTTAGGTCATTTGTGCGCTTTGCTCGATACGACACAAATTCCAAATATTTGTTCAAGGCCTTAACGACATCTAAAATTCACAAAATTTTAATGCTAGCATCCCAACACATTTTATAACAACATTCCTCTAAAGAAATTTTCAATTTGGAGGCCTATATCTCTATTTGTCATTAAAGCTCTCAACAAAAGTGAAACCCCTCCTAATATGACTAGGTTTTTCCAAGAAAAAGTTCAATCAACTCATAATTGAATGGATTTCATATACTCTTTGTCTACATCATTGTTGATTTAGATCAATTCATGATAAAAAAAAGGATCTCAATTAGTTATGACATATTTTTGTCTTTTAAGATTACTTTTCATAGAAACGACACAAAACATCAATCAAACATTATTTTTATATTATTTAACCCTAAATCATCTATACCCAGATTGAGTTCATGATCTTAATCATGGTGTATAAGCATTATTTACAGGAATAATCAATTCTCAATCATGAATACATGCAAACAATCATAAATAAAATGAACAAAGATCGTAATGCATGAATTTAATGAAATAAAATGAACAATCTATGAGCAAATATTGCTGAAAAGACTCCCAAAATTGATCTCCTACGAGCCAAAGCCTAGGAGAGAGAAGGAAAGCCGAGGAGAGAATAAAGACGAGAGCGACGTGAGAAAAGAGAAAAGTGAGCATCACCCCTTGGGAAGCATGCCAAAAAAGTGTTGTTTCCCCTCTCTAATACATCCTCATATACTTTCCCCAATTTCTTAACTTCTTTAATTACCCCTCCAACCTCTAAAACCCTAAACCAGACCTAACCATCTCAAGCTATCAAGGTTCAACCGCAAGTTCGATTCTGGTCCATCCCCCTTAGCCAAGGTTTTAACCTAAACCTCTTTCCAGTTATTTGGCTAACCCTTCATCGATCATTGGCTCCACTTAACCAATCTCCTTGGCCAAATTTTGTGTTTTCACTAATTTAATCTCCCGTACAACGTAGAATCAACTCATTTCAATATAATTCAATGTACCACATAAATACCATGCTTCAAGTATAAGAAAAAATTTTATCCGACTGAAATTACTATGTATTTCATTATAACTCTCTTAAGAAACAAATATATCCATACTTCAAAATCTATGAAAGATAAATAAATATAATGGTTATCACACTACTTTCCAACATTTGTAGAGTTTCCTGCCATGCAAGGTGTAAAAGAATTCCCGTCATTTTGAACATCAACAACTTCAACAAGATTTGTATCAATCTGTAGATCTCTTCGATTGCAACAAAACTTTGGGCTTGAATCAATGCAACAAGCTATGGCAAAATTTTTGGCCAAAAACAAGGGTTTTCACCAACGTAGAACCACCAAGGTCGGAGAAGAGATCTCAAAGTAAAGACATGTCTTCAAAATCAAACAAAAAAAAAATAGAAACTAGACTAAGTCAAAGAAAAATTGATCGAATAGAGGTTTCAAAGTTTTTACGGAAACCCTAATCAAAAAGTTAGGGTTTCATGCAAAAACATACGAACAACGCATTATGTGCTTTGATACATGAAAGAATTGAAGCAGCTAAACTTTCATTAATCAGAAGAAGTTTATATGCAAGTATATTTAGTTGACGTCATTCTCTTACAAAACAGGAACGAAGCTGACTAATCAATCAACTACTAATATACACAACACGGCAGCAATTTACTCTAAACTCTACTACTCATGACTAGCTATTACACTTGACATGAATACTACATCATATATCCACTTTACCTTCAATACTTCTCATCTTGTAGATACAGTATCTTCTTCCAGAATTCTATTTTTATATACACTCCTAAAAAGATGAAAAATTTCCCCAATCATCAACTCTTGAATATGAAAGAAATAAATCATTATTGCAAAGAAACATTTTATTTCAACCAAGAAACTGCACCAGAAAATCATGACATTAATAAAAGACATTCAATTTGTTGATGGTCTGATCCTTGCCATGGATTATAGATTTTACACATAGTATGGCTTCATTTATATCAAAACCACCACTTCTTTTTTCATTTCATCAACTTGAACTTCTTGATGGTTCTCGCAAAGTTTTAATGGCTGGAACAAGTAAAAGGTCGTACGCAGTGAGAGAATAAGGTGACAAGATAGCATCCATGTTAGTCCCTGCATTCCTGAGTGCATCTTGGATTGGAATTACCTGCTTGAGATAATTAATATACGAACAAGTTAGCACTTGCATAAGCTTGCATATAAAAAACAGAACGGGAATAAACATTTTTCCGGAGGAAACGACTTCTAAATGTGGGAAGCCTTCATCAACGGCCAAGTACGAGCACTTATATCTATAAATGCCCTTTTAGTACCACGGTATTTATCTATTTATTTATTATTTCTTCTTCTTCTTCTCCTAAACTATATGTAGCTACTTTTGTGCTCAAGGACACACACCACCAATAGGCACATGTTTGAAGATCATACCTTCTTCGGATTTATGAAAGAATTTTCGTCCTTCAAATTTTTTGATGTCAGGATGGTCTTCATTGAGCCAATGGAGCTGATCAAGTTAGACTCTAGGCCTGAGATGGAAATCTTGAGGTTCACTGTGTTGTTCCAGAAATTGACAATCTGAAATGGCAAACAGTATCATGGATTATGATGCTGAGACAAAATTTGAGCTAATGTAGCTAAATGACAGCCATAATAAGATAATAAATCTAGGTCAAGTAATGATGATTCTAATCTTTTGTCACATGAAAAATTATTGACATATGTGCTAATCGTATTGTCTTTGCATTGCACACCGTTAAAGATTTTTTTTTATAACAAGAAAGCTAATTCCCATAGGATATAATGCTAAGAAAATGAAGCAGAATTTATGTATTATGAGTAAAATAAATCCAGATGTTTAAAACTTATTTTGTGTAGAGACCTTTATCCTCAAATAGCTGTTGTTATCTTGGGAGTCATTCCACAAAACTGCAGAAGCAACCAATGGTGTTGATATTTTTGGCTTCACTATGACATTAAGAAGGCTTGCACCACTTGATTCCTTGAAAAAGTGTTGCATCCAATAACTAGGAGTTCCATACTGCTGCCATGCATTAAAGACAATGGCATCCTTCTTCCAACTATTTACAAACAATTCCATAGTTATAACAGTAAGAAAGACAAACAAATATAAATACCACAAAAGCATACAAAAAATGAGAGAGGATCAGGGTTTGATACAGTAGTCACCTGTAGCTATTGTCATTAACGAATAGGGGTGCATAACTTGCCATTTCCACAACATCACTGTATGCATGGAATAACAAAATGAGACGAAATGTAGAAAAGACTGATAAGAGTAATAATTCCCTATCTCTAACATGGTTGATCAGGTTTGCATTCAAACTTGAGGCACAATGTAGGATCCACCTAACATCAAATAAAATACAATACAAGGATCCAACTAAAAGATAAAAGTGCTTGCCTGTTGAGTTCCAGCCCGATAAGGAATGCAGCTTCTGATAATGCAGCTAAAAGGTTTCCTCTACCAGCATCTTTTCCATGCTCGGTATATTCACTCACGAAAGCCTATACTTGCCAATTGTTTCCAAAATGTCACCAACACAATCAAGCAAAGTGCTCCAAATATTTCATATCTTAGGATTACCTTGGGACCAGCATTACGTCGTATTGCTCGATCAAAATAGTTATGCATTTCAAACATACTTTTAGCATTACTAATGTATACCTGTTATATATGATTGAAAGCTAATCAATAAAATAAACAGTGAAACTATATATATATATATATATATAGTTTCACTGTTTATTTTATTGAT
>JAVDBV010070583.1:0-12407 GCA_032619315.1 Piper longum
CTGGAATTAGGAACCCCCCCCCCAAGCTCCTTCTTGCTTGAGACTGATCAAATTAGTACAACCAAATTGATCAGCCTAAAGATATCGATATCATCATAAAGATGAAAGATGGATTACTGGTTACTGAGAGTGTCAATGGCTGTAGGGGGCAGGAGAAG
Source organism: Piper longum (assembly GCA_032619315.1). Lineage (NCBI taxonomy): Eukaryota > Viridiplantae > Streptophyta > Magnoliopsida > Piperales > Piperaceae > Piper > Piper longum. Next base: position 159 of record JAVDBV010070583.1, read on the forward strand.
AGACGGGGAGGAGAGAGGCTCATGAACCACAGAGTTAGCAGATATGGAGATATGATCACCTTCTAATTGCAGCATTATGCTCCCTAAAATCTCCTTCATCAATTGCTTGAACTCATCTTCTCCAACCACTTTCCCATTGTCTGCATCCACCATCTTAAGGACTTCGTCGATCACCTTAACCATCTAAGTTCACAAAATCGAAAATATGTTATTTGATCTTACAAACACAGAGTTCCAAACATTTTCATGCTCAGAATGTAACACCTAGAACATGAACACCAACGAAAAGGTCCAGTGCCCGCAAATTTACACTTGGGTGTGGGTCTAGTTTTACAAGATTATCGGTTAGACAGAACCAAAACCGGCTGCTTGTGGTTAATTAGGTTGCTGTTGAAAGAAAAAAGAACAAAAAGCAGTTTGTAGCCTCATGATAATCACTGTAAACAACGAGATATTGCCGGGTTGCAAGGTTAATTAGTAAATTTTTATGCAGCTTTGACTGAGATAACTTAGCATATGCAAAATATCATCCTAAATGTTAATCTAAAACCAGAATTGTCAGTAAAATTGAAAGAAAATTGTTTTCGATGAGCAATCGATGGAAAGAGGCACAAGGAATTAGTACCTGATCAATGGCACCATAGGGTGGCAAATCAGCTGCTGGGCCCAGACCATCCAACGCTAGCCGGATGTATTCCTTGGACACCTTACCGTCCTTATCTTTCGCCATTGCTGTCCATGTTTTATCTAAAGACTACAAAACAGTTTCCAATTTGCCACCTCCATTAATTTGAATTCATGCAAATTACTAATTCACTGATTAGCTAAATCCAGTATGGCAAGGTCCATATTATCAGTTAGCTCGAAGTAATACAAGTTTTCCACCTTCATGTCATCAATTTTTGTGGTACCAAGTAAAAGGAGAGAATTCAAACTTAAAATTATTATGTAGTTAATTTGCACAATAATAAGTCTCAAGTTAGGACAAATCCATTGCTTTCGATGAATAAAACAATGGAAAGGCTCGAGTCATTACCCATATCTATGTAGCCAAGTTGACAAGGACCTGTAAGGGGGCCAATAAAGAGATATTGAAGAAATGAACGAGTGGTGGTCAAGAGAGATAATACCTTCTCTAGCTCAAAATTGTTGGCCAAAAGCCTCCTAATTCCACTCCCATCAAAGGTGTTTTCACTGTGGGCCACAATCACAGGCTGCTCCTTCATCAATTCTGCCATCCTTTTGAGAACTTTGGCTAATGCCTCCAAGAAAGCTTCCTGTGAAACTGGCTTCCCTCTTTGGTCTACACCACATGACTCCAAGGCTGGCTCCACCACATTGCTCACTACCTAATTGTGATATAGACAACAAAACCCTAATCAATAATTCACCGACGAAATGGAATAGAGATGATCTTTTATTTGCACACTTCACACTCAGATTGTAAAAATTCAAAGAATTTGTAGTGACACATGATGCACTTATGTTTAGTGTTCTTGTCTAAGTGAGATCAGTTTTGTTATGTGATTACCCAATCATCAGAAGAAGGTGGCATGCCATGATCAACTTTGAGCTCCTCCAGTGCCAATGTGATGTATTCACGGAGTGATCGCTCCGGTGATTCGTTGTGGGAGTAAATTGCAATGGCCTCAGGCTGAAATCCAGCGCCATCGATGAACTCGCTGAGGTCCTCACCATCAATCCTTAGTATCACCACAGGATCTCTCTTTAGCCCAGCTGCCATCCCAAGTAATATATCTGATAGTACCTCTTTGAACTCAGTCTTGCTCACCTTCCTCTCCTTGCCGTGAGTGAACTCATTCAAAACCTTCATACACAACAACATATTCCATCCATTAGCATTCATATCAAGCAGAGGTTTGCTAGTCTTGGAAGCGTACATAGCAAGTGTGAAAGAAAGAAAGAAAGAAAGATGTTTGATGGTAGCTGGGTAAGTGTCCATATCTACACCAAACAAAAGGACCTAAGAGTTCAGCACACACAAGAAAGCATATCTTATGTCTATTTCATGTGTCACATCTTTTTTGGTATCTTTCACGTATTATCTAATCCAAATGGAAGAAACTTTGGCAGGAGGACATTAGCAACAATGAAAGACTTGTAATTTAATATCGAAGAAAAGACACCACCAAATTATAGGGACCAAAAACATGTGTCAATTACAGCCCCATGGGCAATAATTGATCACGCATCCTAATCCCAAATGAACATGAAAAGTTACATGTACCAAACTCATAACCAATCATCCTCTACCCAATGTAACAGAACCAAAGTTTACTTGAAAAAAATAAAATAACAGAGCCAAATTTCAAAGAAAATATAAAGTAAAGATTAAAGCTCCTAATCAATCCAAGTGCATACAGGTGTAGAATTTAGAATAGAATACCACCGCCCACTTTGATAAAGAGAAGAACCTTTCTGACACAAAGAATACTATCAACCAACATTTATCAGCCAACATCAAGAAACATAATCAGTTGACTTCCATGTCTCATCTTCATTCTAAAAAAAAAGGATTAGATGAATACTCATATGACAAACTGATAATCAAATCAAAAGCTAAACATTAACAAATACCTCAGAATAGATATGATCAGATTCAGGAGAGGTTCCTTGAGCAGGCAAGCCAAGGGCAATTCCAATATCAGCAACAGCAGGTTGGAGCTCCTTCACAGACAGCTTACTATCCTGGTCGCTATCAAGCTCCTTGAACTTATGATCCACGAAGCTGCTAAACACCTCCTTATTCTCAACCAAGTCCCTTATCTCAGAACCATCCAGAACCTGGCCACCCTTCATCTTGTGGCTGTTCTCCATCTACCAATCCTCAATCAACACCACCTTTACAACAAGTGGAGCTCCTTCGGTGGCTGCAGGATTAATGACAAAACAGTTGGAAGGAAGAAGCAGAAGCTCGTGAATGGATGTTAATCCTTTCACTTTCCTGCTCTTGTTCTTGGTTCTCTGCACTATACTGGCTTCTGGGTTGCTCTGAAACTGGGCCTTTTATGCACCCGGAAGGCAAAGAGAATGGTACTACATGTGGGGCGGGGTGTTATGGACAAAGGAGGGTGCAGAGGAAATCTCTCTCCATGAGTGTTCTTTTTTCTTAGCGTGTCACTGTTGGCTCTACCTTCTTGCCGCTACGTAGTTCTTATCTGCATTTGGAAGTGTGAAAGTCTTTGTGTAGGTGGCAGGGAAGGGATTATCTACGAGTCAAAAAGATAAAAACAAATGAATTAATAAATGACTATTAATTAAGGAGATAAATTTTTTTAGCTATGCTTAGATAACCAAATTATATACTAAATATTCGTTCTGGTTCACTTGCTAGAGTGAAGGGGCTGTCATCCATTTATAATAACTAAATTACGTGATTAAAATATGATCGAATAAGATACTTTACACATTCTTAATTTTTGTTATAAAATACTTAGACTAAATCTTAATTTCACCTGTTAATATAATAAGATAATTATCATAAAATTTAAATATATATATATATATAATTAGGCACACAATTTTCAACATAGAAACTTTCTTCTCGATCAGAAGAAAGAAAAATCACAACCCATTAACCTATCCCCTAAATTCATTATGATTATAAAGTTACAATCAACAAATGATTACATAAAGGACAAATAATTTTCACAAAAATACAATCAATAATAGCATAAAATGGTAAACAATATTAAGATAAATATGTAGAAGATATCAGCAAAATATCAATCAGAAAAATAATTGTCAATTCAAAATAGAATCCAATCAATAAATCCTCGCGTTGACAACTGTTAATTTTTTTTAAAACTCTTCTAAATTTTACTTAAACTCAATTCTTCTGAACCACCGTATAAACACGCTCTCTAATACGCAAAGTTAGAATCTCCAACTTCCAACTATGACTTTCGACCACCTTATGCTTAGCTTTTTAATTTCTAATGTATTTAACAACTATTCTTAAATTTAGACATTCACTCCTAAAAATGACCAGGGATTCCCAACAATTTTGATTTAGGTTTAATTACTATTAGTAACTATAAGGTTGTTTAATCCACGTGTCCACATTTGTCACTTCATAAAGAAGACACATCACCCTACTCCCATCGATTCCAAATCTCCTTTTAGGTAGGACAAGATCACAAATTTTTTAAAAAATTCTTTAATTTCTGTCAAAATTTGGGATTTCCGAAATATTTTTAGGCAGGGAGATTACAGTGGAGATCTATCTTGTCCTCCATAAGTGAGAATTTGGTTGCAACATATATTAATTAAGGAACATATTTATAGTTTCTTCAAATTTTACAGTCCCCAATTATTGGGTTAATCTCACATCCCATTTGAAGGCAACCGGTGACTTGTATATAGGCTAATGGGAAAGCCTTAATCCTTAAGCTAGCTTTAGGATTAAGAGAGGCCCATGAAACTATTGCAAGTCACTTTTGGGGCCCAAAAGACCCAACAAGTGGTATCAGAGCCAAGGTTGGTATTGGTGTTGTCTCAATTAGCCATACAATTTGTCAGCTGGTCCGAATTTGTGTCTCCAGATTTGTCGGTCGATCTGAAGTTGGCCCGAATTGGTGTCATCTGGAACCTCACCAAGACATGTTGCCTCCACATGTGGTTAGGGAGAGATGATTCGGGTGTTGTGATGTGTGAAGGGGAGGATTGTTGGGTTAATCCCACATCCCATTTGGAGGCAACCGGTGACTTGTATATAGGCTAATGGGAAAGCCTTAATCCTTAAGCTAGCTTTTGGATTAAGAGAGGTTCATAAACCTGTTGCAAGTCACTTTTGGGGCCCGAAGGACCCAACACCAATCAACAAAATAATATACTATTTTGTATATCTAAATTTACACAAAATTAAGTTAGATTTTGAAAAAGTAAAAAATATTTATATATTTGAAGTTGATCTCATCTAAATATTACCTCTAACAACTATAAATGGTGACTTAGGTTCATATAAACCATAAAACTATTTCCATTATGTCAAGTTCTGGAATCAGGTGCTTATAAATAGTGACTTCTTAATGTACTTTAGACATTGAAAACAACATTTCTGACTTTGATTTGCATCATTAGCGAGGAGGAATATGCTTTTACAGCATGACCAAGAAATGAGGACATGGTATGAAAAGGGAAGAAATGAGTAGTGCCCTCTCTGTTTATCATCCTCAGCTTTCTTGCCGACCAAAACACATTAGTACAATATTCTTAGTTCGTCACTCTTCTAATATTGCCATCGTTATGTGTTCATGATGTATGGACTCTTTTCTTTCTTCGTTTTTTTTTTATTTTGGTGAAAAACTGGTGCTATTATTGTGTCCACCGTAAATCAACTGAGAAACCCTTCCTTTGTGAGAGACCTCGCGTTTAATTGTCACCAAAGGCAAGCTCTCAATCCTCTTTTCTGAACTTGGTAATGCTAGGATGGCTAACATTATTAATTCTATCACTTTGTTAGGCGGGTGCGAGATTAAAACTATTTTAGAAAAAAATAAATAAATAATTTAGTATCTAAGCCTGTGCAAAAATCTATCCTTGAGGTGACACAATTTTTTTTTTTTTGTTAATGTGCATATATAGCTTGGTATCTAGTTAAACTTTTTTTTGCATTCTTAAGGGAAGTCTCCGTTAAAGAAGAAAAAAATTAGCCAAATTGGTGGTCAGTAATCGGTATGTACCCCACATATCCATAATTCTGTGGTGGCTGGCTGTCCTTCTACCACATTCAGAGATTCCGAGCTGATGACTACCACTGGGAGTCATCTCCAAAGAGAAGAAAGAAAAAGCTCTCAGCCTGTGTAGAAGCATGCTGGCTCTTTCACCTTCTCTTCCTCGACTCCGCTCCACCTTCTTGTCATCCCACCACCCTAAACTCTGTCCTGCATCGATTTCCTGTAAGCCCATCAATTATCAGAGGCGACCCACTTCTTATCCCTCTATAAAGGCAATCGATCTCGATCAGAACACGGTACCTGTACTGGCACCTTAGCATGTTTTATGTTGTCTCTAGTCATTGCAGTGATACTGATATCCTGAAACCTTAATGAACATTGCATGTGCTTGAGACTACAGTTGGTGGCCATATCAGTTGGAGTGGTGAGTATTGCTGTCGGAATTGGGATTCCCGTCTTCTACGAAACCCAGATTGAGAATGCAGTTAAGTGTCTTGCTTCCCCACCTTCTCTCTTTTATATGTTTACGTCTTCAAATGGTCTAATGAGGCAATCAAGATCCACAATGAAGAAGCTGTGACTGCAATGCAGGCTAAACGAGAGAACACACAGCCTTGCTTCCCCTGCAATGGCTCTGGCGCTCGTAAGCTATATCTCTTCTGTCTCATCAATCTGTTAACACTATGAGTGTTCCTTTTTTATTCATGTGACGCAATTCGTAAAACACATTTTCAAGCTCTCCACAAGCACCTGCTGGTTTACCTGTTAAGTCTATGTTCAAACAAATATGTGATCAAAAGGTTTGCTCTTGTTTCCGGATTGGAACAGAGCAATGCAGGTTCTGCACCGGTACAGGGTCCGTGACGATAGATCTTGGGACTGGAGAGAAGGAAGTGTCAAGATGCATCAACTGTGATGGTGCCGGTAATTTGACATGCACAACCTGTCAAGGCTCCGGCATTCAACCTCGCTATCTTGATCGCAGGTCTGATATTTTTTCCGTAGTTCTTGACATAAGATTACCGCTACTCTTTAACAATGGGACCGTTTTCATGTGTTGAAATTTTACCTGGACAGGGAATTCAAAGATGACGATTGAGCTCATGTAGAAAAGATGCAAAAAAATTCCTCGAATCTGCTATTTTTGGAGAATGTTGAGTCAAACTGTTCTTATCATACACTGCTTTATTTCATTAATGAAACACATTGCGTATAAAGTTTCCTACAAAAAAAAAATTATAGGAACTATGCAAAAATAAAATCAGCTCTCCCAACTGTATATCCAAAACCTCGTACTAGTCAGCTCACTTAAACGGATCTCATAAAATTCACATCAAATATATCTAGCACTGGTATCACAACACTTTTCCACCCTATTTTTAATAAAACCTCAGCATGGCTTCCTTTCAATCACACGATCTACAGAATTGACACCAGCTAACTTGTTGCATCCTTTTCGGACTTGCACCTGAAAGATGATAGGATTTAGGATTAGCGAGGAAGCTAACGTGCTAAGTAAATGCTGAAATCAAAGGAATTAATATATAGAAATAAACCTCCAAACTGTAGCTTAAAACACGAGGGCCATCAAGAAGAGAATTAACAGACCTATTACACTGTGATCGAGAAGCAAAATTATGGTTGTTGCAGTTTGTGCACATCCAATCTCCTTCACGCCAATGTTTAACCCTGTTAAACAAGCAAACAACCGATTCAGCATCAGCAACAGCATGGAAAGTAATAAACGTGCACCTCAATTGACAAATCTAACCTTTTTCCTACAAGGATGGGCATTACAGGCAGGTGGGAGACTCCATTCAAATTTGAGGAATGGATACCATTAGCCGGTCTACTGCTTGATCCATTTAATTGATCAAAACCTTGAAGAGCTTGACGGGACTCATTTATCTAGAATACAACATGCAAATGTCAAAGCAACAGCAAGAGACCGAAAGCTCAGCTCAAAGCCATAATGACAAACCTAAACGTCTAAATTAAGAATAATAAAAAAGTATACCAGAAGATCATCATTTATATCTCCAGCATTCTGCCGTTTGTTGTCCCAATCATTACCAAACTCATTAGATGCCAAGCGTTTGGTTCCCAAAGCTGAAATTTATAGACAAAAATCAATATGATCATAAGAACTGAAAGTTGGGAAAACTTATTTAATTGCATCAATTGATTAATGCCAGCAAGATCACAAATTTTGGAGTTTCTCATGAACCCATAACACAGGATAGATTAATGTCCAGTTCAAATATTGCGTCATATGAATATGCGACTGAATGTACTAAGCATAGAAATAAATGTGTTTAATACCTGATTTATCAACAAAATTTTATTTACAAAATGAACAACTACGGTTTTATGTAACACATATTGACTATTCAAACACTCATCAAAACCGATAGAAATGACATCAATTATACTTCTAGATGAAGCCAGTATCATTGCACTTCAAAGGATACAGATCACATTATTTTGTTTGAAAAGCCAGCATCATTGCACTTCAAAGGATAACGATCACATTATTTTGTTTGAAGTTATGGCCCTATGCAACATAAGAAAAACCAGTAACACATCCTTACTTGGAACCAATTCAGGAGCAGAAGGCATGATCAATGGTGGATCACCAGTTGGCATGGGCGCATTACATTTTTTACACTGCAAAGCCAAGGAATCTTAATACAGATAATTGTGGTGTGATTCAAATAATAAATCAACTGTTCAACAATAACGTTTTGTCAACAATGAATATACAGACAACGGAAGCATGGCAGACAGTAGCACCTGCATACGTGATGAATAATTATGAAAGCCACAATTGCATAGCCAGTCCCCTGATCGCCAACCATTAGGAACCATGGAAAACTGATTCAGGTTTTGGGGGGTCCCAGCGTTGCTTCCATGAAAGGGCCATCCAGTAGCTGAATGATGTGCATAGTTAGTGCCACCACCAACAACAGGCCAGCTCTGATTAGAAGCAAGGGCAGAATTTCCAGCCATCAACTTGTACCCCGGTGTTAAATGAGCCCTGGCAAAAGAATGTGCATAAGTCGGGAAAGAAGCTCCAGGCATTGCAATTGCTGGCAGTGCGGCAATCTCCTTTGGTTGGCCACACTTTTTGCACTTTTCTCTTGAAGCGTAATTGTTGTTACTGCAACCTATCAGTATCAGCAATGGTCCAGACCCACGCAAAGCACACCAACCAGCCCAAAAAGAAGTACCCACACAAGGAAACACACGCACACACACCAGTCATACACATAACTCAGCCAATTACAGTCAACCAAAAATTGAAAGGCATGAAATGGAATAATCAAAGTTTAAGGTAAAAAGTGGGCTACTCCGTCCATTACTGCTGTGGGACATAGAACATACTCTATAAAATCCCTAACATAAATCACCCTGTTTGTAAACAACATCTGAAGTGGTTCAAAAAGAGCGGTCTATGAATGGGATAAAAGTCACCAAGCCACTAAGATACGAACTTTTTCCAATAAAAATAGGACCATTCAGTCCCCATTAATCAGCTCGATATAGTTACAAAATGGGGATGGTGGGGAAGGAAAAATTGAAAGAAAGAAGGGTTCATAGAGAAAAAACAGAGGTTAAATTCACTGACATGGTCATCGTCATTTCAAGATTCTAATTTTTTCCACCAAACATTTTTGTTAAAAAAAAAAACATAAACAAAAACAAAACAAAATCACATCTTTTCAAACACCAAATTATTTTTTGATTTATCATCAAAATTGCATCCACAAAACCAACAAAAAATGGTATTATGCATCATCAATCATCAAGCATCCATCCTTATCCCCAATTGTCACTCAATCACATCTAATTTGCCCACCTAATGGTAGTCACGCCATCAATTATCCCTGATTGCTACCAGCCACACCACTTTTTCAAACCTCATATATCCCCTATTCTTTATCCAACCTAAAACCCATTAAACCACAACCACCATCCTACTCAAACACCCACACAACCAAATCCTCCCCCCCAGGCCCCCACCCACAACAAAACAGTCATCACAAAATCTAAAACACAGTAATAACAATACTTTCAGATTAAAAATAAAAAGAAACAAGAGTTGAATGGAAGTTACTATATATTATGTATATATATTACCAGTACAGATCCAATCCCCAACACGAGGGAGCCACTTGGAATCAGCGGGCGTCTTGGTATCAACGAGAAGCCGGGGCTGCTTGCACCGGTTGCAGAAGGAACGGAAGGCGTAGTTGCGGTTGAGGCAGCCGCCGCAGTCCCAATCCCCCTCCCGCCCCCCATCCCCCTCCATGGATCAAGATCCTCACTTTCTGGTACCAATCGAATCTCCGAACCCTTGCTGATCAGAATTGGGGCAGATTGGAGGAGGAAAAGGAGGGATTTGGGGTAGCATTCGGGTAATGGCGCGGTTCTAGGGTTTTGGGGGAAAGTGGGGACACTGAATAGGAGGGGAAGGGCATTTAGGGTTTTCGGCGGGGGCTCACTAGTTCCGCTGGCTCGCGGGTTAGGGACCCTCTGTTAATTTTTAACTAATGACAATGATTAATGATATTTTAAAAAAAGCACATATAATTTTAATAACTTTATTTAAATTGATGAGTTGTCAGAGCCAAAAAAAAATTACTATGGTTATCAATTTTAATACTAAGAAATACTATTGGCCGATAGGAAATACTAAATGAGCGAGTAAAAATTTAGATTTTTCAAAACAAATCTGAATTTGTTTTAATTCTACTTTTCAAAACAATTATAACGACCCGTCATTTTTTACAATAGTGTGAGCCTATCTGGCCAAATATTACTTAAAAATTAAACCAAATCAACCTTTTAATGACCAGCCCTAACCGGATCAGCATTACTTATATGTTACATGGTTTTTATTAAAGTCATAAATATAACTCATTTAAAATAAACTATGTTTTAAATAAGATATAATAATAATCGTCCCATAGTTTTGGACCGTTTCCATAGCCACATTTATAACTCAAATAAAATAAAAAGGAAATCCAATGCATTATCATTTTCTCCGAACATTGGTTGGTATATGCTCCACCAACCCCGCTCTCAATCTATGTCTGAATCCGTACACCTGTAGAGGTAATTTCGCGTTAGTGATAAAACCACTAAGTCGTATAATTAAAGAAACAAGTCAAATATACTTTCTATTCTTATTTCAAAAGTCTTTTAGTAAAGTGAGCCTATGCCGAGCTCTTATAATGCGATGAGGGTGGCCGCCCATCCCGCTACAATCTCATTCATGCGCACACATACTACGTGACCTATGGCCTTTGTAGTTACCGATATTTGTCATTGGATCACCCTCTCGGTATCACAAATGCATAATGAGTCGTTTGCCTGACATCCCCTTTCGGCATGGGGGTAGGTTTTTAAGTTCTAAATTGCCGCCGCACGACAGAGACTCCCTATTTCGAGGGTGCTGCCCGTGACAGAGACTCCCTATTTCACAGGTGTTGCTTTGTGTCAAAGACTCCATATTTATCTTACAAGTAAATTTAAAAGTGCGGCCCCGTGTCGGACTGAGTCAATTCCTTAATCCCTGTTGCACATGGTGATGGTGGTCGAATCTGAGCTCAGGCCGACCTGCCAGAAGGGAATGTACAATATTTCAGTAATTATACGAGCCTAGTAGCTTGTACGAAATCCCGCGACTACGATCAACAATCATAGTCTGAACAAGGACAATTTATGTAGAAAAAACATGCAACTACATGACTAATATAACTATTAATTTTAACAATATAAAATGTGTCATGTTGAACATCATTAATTATTTAATTTTCAACAATTCTATTGATATAATTAATTATTCATGTGATATAATCATTTAAGTCCTTCTTTATATTTTAAATTTATTATCCTAATTATAATCCTCCCTAAAATAATTTTTAATTTATAACCAATAATTAATTACTATTATTGGGATATTCTTTAATTGATTTCTATTATCTAATTTAAGGATATCACTAATATAATTATTTACAATTTATTTAATTCAATACGGTTCCACCCTTCCTTATTGAATTATACTATTTCATAATTTTCTACACGATAATATTGTATTACCCATTTTCTACCTAACTAATTCGTTATTAAAATAATTATTTTATTTACCAAATATTAATTTAATATGGTAAAGGTGAAGTCTTTATTTTATTTATCCCTTATAACCCTCTGATTTAATTTAATCGTTTGTAATAAGCCAATTAATTATTTACCGTTTATCATGACCGTAATTTTATTAATTATGGTAACTTCGTGTAATAATTAATTAACTTATTATTTTAGCCACTTAACTCATACCCCATTAGATTAATTATTTTTAAAGATTTATTAAGAATTGATATTATTTTTTAACTCGAACCGTGTCGAGTCAACCCATATTTAGAAAACCTTCATCTTCTTCTTCCCTTCACTTCTCCAAAAGAGAGCTGTGATTGGGCTGTTTTCCGACGGACTATTCATCGACGGCAAGCCGCCGCGAGCCAACCCCCCACCTCCCCCCCCCCCC
>JAVDBV010070585.1:0-10308 GCA_032619315.1 Piper longum
GTGTAAGTGAGCATAGTAGACCAGGAGGTGTGGGGAGAGGAGGCGAGCGTCTTCTTCCTGGCTTCGCACCCACCCAGGCTCTCCTTCCCCACCCCCCACCCCCCAATCATCACCATCTTCCTCCTCATTGCTCACCACCAACAAACCCCCATCGCTCGAATCTCAAGGTCCATACATTTCTTCCCTTTCCGATCTTCCCCCCCCCCCGGGTTTTCTGGGTTTTTTTTTTTGGAGTGGTAGAGATGGACGATTGATATTTGTTGTGACTTTCTGTTTTTTTGGTAACTGTTCTATTGATTTGGTGGTTGTGTATGATTGTGATGCCTGCTGTTTTTTATTATAGATGATTGATCTGTCGATGTGGTTTTTCCTTTTTCTTTTGAGTGTGGTAATAATGCATGTGCATTGCTTCATTGTTTGGATTTGATGGAGCATGATTATGACGAGAATGAGAGTAGGGAGATGTTGATTGATAGGATTGAAGGTGACCGCGTGGCGATTGGTAGTGTTTGTGGGTGATAATGGATAGGTAGTGTTTGGTTGTTTGCATTTTTGGGGAACTCGGTGATGATGGTGAATTTGGTTGTGCCCAAAGTAATGAGAGGTTAATTGGTGGGACTGAAAGGTGTTTGCCACACGTTTGGTGTTTTTGTTTTTTTGTGTGACGATAATGCATGTATGGTGTTTTGTTGTTTGTATTTGAGGGAACTTGGTGATGATGGTGAATTTGGTTGTGCCAAAAGTTATTATAACGTGTTCATTGGTTGGATTGAAGGAGTTTGCAAAGTGACTGGTAGTTTTGTGGAGACAATGCATTTGTAGTGTTTGATTGCTGGCATGATGATGATGATGATAATGAATCTAGAAGTGCCCGAAGTAGTTAATTGAAGGAGTGAAGATATTTGAGAGAATGGGAAAGTGTGAATGTCTGCATAAAGATCATCAAAGCCAATTGTAGATTTTACTTACCTGATTGAAGATTGAAAATGTTTTATTATTTTGCTGAAACTTATGGGCTCTTTTTATGGCGTTGATTAACAGTTGCTTGTGGATTTCATGGATCAGGTACATTATAATAGTTTTATTGATATTGTACTGCAATGTTAGTTTTATGGATTGGGTTTTGTGGTTTATTGTGTTCTACTTGTTTTTTTTAACCAATAATTGTAGTATGAAAAAGTTGAGAAGATTGGAGAAGGGACATATGGTGTTGTTTACAAGGCTCGTGATCGTGTGACTAATAAGACCATTGCGCTAAAAAAGATACGACTGGAGCAGGAAGATGAAGGGGTTCCGAGTACAGCTATCAGAGAGATCTCTCTTTTGAAGGAAATGCAGCATGGAAATATAGTCAGGTCTTTCTTAGGACCTGTTTATATCCAGCTATAACCGTATATAAAATCCTTGATACGCAATTTTTCTGTATTCTCTTCTTTTTGGTGTGAAGGCATTTCGATGTTAGATGATAAAGATATTGTTAATTGGATCCTTTTCCCTTTTTCTCTTTACCTCAGTGGTTTAACTCGAGAGAATTATGCAGTAAAGTTGTTCAAGTTTTACTTTAATTTTTGTTGGCCTTCCTTCTCATTTACTGCCTTTGCTGATAAACTGTTTGTCCAACATAAGTTTTATGAATCATGTTCACTGTCGTTATCCACCTGTATCAAAATGTTGAATCATGCTTCATTGTATTAGGAATATTTCCAATATGACATTGACTTTGTGGTGTACAATAATGTGCAGTTTATAGTGAACATGAATTCATGATGATTGTGTGTTAGATCTATTTAAGTTGAAAAAATTATTTAACTTATCTTTCTCAAGTATTGTTTAATTTTAGTGATGATCTCATGGCATGTGCTGAATTGGTTTCAATCTCAAACTTATTTGCCAAATAAATTCTTAACTATACAACATGTGCCGAATTAGTAAACCCTTGTGCTGTAGTTAATAAGATGAGAGCTACATCTTAATATCTCACTCTGATGGTTTTTAGTATACAATAGGACCTTGGGTTTTTTTGTTCCTAGGAATATCAGAAGAGTGTCATTCTCATCCTGTGCAAGCAACATTTTGTTTAATGCACAAAATAACCAATACATGAACACCAATCTCTTTATGTGAAAGAATATTTCTAACTAGTTTTTGTTTCGTCATGTCCTTTTCTCACTTGATTAATGCCGCTCTGAAACTTTGCTCAGAAGCTTTCTCTAGTGATTGATTTTACTGTTTATACCAGATTACAAGATGTAGTGCACAGTGACAAGCGCCTATACTTAGTTTTTGAGTATCTTGATTTGGACTTAAAGAAGCACATGGATTCTTGTCCAGAGCTTGCAAAAGATCCCAGGCTTGTAAAAGTAAGTTCATCTTTTATTCTTTTTTTTTTCAAAATGATATTCAGCCTTGTTTGGATTTGCTCTACATTTTTTTTTCACCATTTTTTTGTTGTATTTTGAGTGGCCTTCAATATAATACTTATGGTAGATCTTTTACCAAATTTTTTAAAGTGAATGGTATAGTGACTGGTAAATTAGATAGACTATATAATTAATAATTTTTTGATAACAATAAATAAACATTCTGACAGTGTGCATTGATCAATTTGTAGTTTTCAAATCTGGTTTGACTTGTGATCTTTATTCCTTGGAATGACGTCCCTGCTTATCATTTTCTATCATATTATTTAATGGTTTTGTCTGTGTGTTTTATACAGATTTTTATGCCATCTTTTGTGGAAATAAATGTCGGATGCCCATATTGTGCTTTCTTTTGTAACTTTTTGATTAACGTAGACTGAACTTAGATATTTAAGCTAATATTTAGTAGATTAAGCTAGTTTTGAACACCCTATGAACGTTTCAATCTTAATCTGGTAACTAAATTTGGTTTAATGTAAATTATATAGCTTTACTTGATACCTGATGAAAATTTAAGTTGGAACCGTAAAAAATGGATGAATGTTATCTCTGGATTCAATTATGCTTTTGGAGATCAGACCACAATAAAAATACGACAGGCCACTTATCTAAATTCTGAGGTATGCCACAACAAAATGCAATTTTGTGATTGCTCTACCTCTTAGTGTGATGTAACTGAAGTGTTATATAATCATGTGCTCATTGTCAAAGATACTATCATAGATGCCTCACCAGACGAACGGTGGTATTTGATTGAGAAGAAGAATAATGTGGAAAATGAGGAATTAACTAATATTGAAAGCTTACTATTTTGCGTGAACACACTTCTTCTTCTTCTTTAGTAACCGGTCATTTGATGTGGTATTCTGTCTATCTAGACATTTTTATCTCAGATTCTCCGAGGAGTAGCATACTGTCACTCCCATAGGGTTCTCCATCGAGACCTAAAACCTCAGAATCTACTGATTGATCGCCAAACCAACTCATTAAAGCTTGCAGATTTTGGACTGGCTAGGGCATTTGGTATACCAGTTCGTACTTTCACGCATGAGGTATCTGTCTCAAATATATCTTCATCTATGTGATGCTCTTTGATTTTTTAAGTATATATACTAATCTTTTACTTAACATTGAGATTTCTTAAGGAAATACCTCCATGAACCTGGACATTATGATGTAAATGTTCCTTAGTAGTTTGTCAACAAGTGTCTCTAAAGATGATAGTAAGAGCTTTCGGTGTCGACATTGATCCAGGAATTTGTTGTGTTTTGCAACTTCATTTTTTCTTATTGTCTTCTATGTGTTGTATTTTTCAGGTGGTAACTTTGTGGTATAGGGCACCAGAAATTCTCCTTGGTTCTAGGCATTATTCAACGCCTGTTGATGTATGGTCTGTTGGTTGCATCTTTGCTGAGATGGTTAACCAGCGACCACTCTTTCCTGGGGATTCCGAGATTGATGAATTGTTCAAGATCTTCAGGTGCGTGAGCATGTATACCAAAGATTGTGCAGATAAGCTGCGTATGTGTGTTCTTGCTCTTAAATTCCTTCCCTACAAATCGTCAATACTTTCATTTAACTCTGTGTATATTGATCATCATTGTCTGTGAAGAGTCTTAGGCACTCCAAACGAGGAAAAGTGGCCAGGTGTGACCTCTTTGCCTGATTATAAGTCCACCTTCCCGAAGTGGCCTGCCAAGGTAAATGTCCTATCTTAGAGTTAGCATCAAAGAACATGAATTAATTAGGACAGAGATCTTGATGAACCTAAAAGAAGATTTAAAATGTATACTCAAAATATGCAGGACTTGGCGACTCTTGTCCCAAATCTCGAACCGTCTGGAGTGGATCTTCTGTCTGTAAGTTTTTCAACCGCAATTCTTTCGTGCATTCATCTTTGCCTTTTCTTTTGTGCTTGTCATTACATCTGCTTATCTTTTTTCCCAGAAAATGATTTGCTATGAACCCAGTAGAAGAATTACAGCCAGGAATGCTCTTCTGCATGAATACTTCAAGGATTTGGGAGCTGTACCATGATATTTTTCCTAGTTTGTGAGATTCATCTTGGTAAGTAAAGGAATGAGTATACAATAGCTATTTGGTTCTAAACTAAGTGTGGTGTGTGAGATTGGTTGATTTTCTTTCTTGAATTTTGAACTGTTATGCGGTCAACAGGGATGTGGGTTTGCATTATTGCTGGTCGGGGTGTTTGTATTGTTTTCATGAGAAGTGTATTATAGCGTCACTGTGAAACACTACGAAAGCATATTCAATTTCTTGTCTGAAAATTGTGGTTTTACTAGTTATTTCATTTCGGTGAGAAAAAGGCTTGAACGCTTCAAAAAATTTTCAACTCTTATGCACTTGCTTTGTTAACACGTCCAATCAAAGGTCATAAGGTGGTTATCTTCTCCGAATAATGCTTATGAAGGTGAGGGTACATGTTTGATAAAATATAGGAGGTAGCACGACTCTGTGTCTCCGATGAATTGGGATGGAAGGATATGACCTAAAGCTTGATTTAGCTTTTCATTTGAACTCGAATCAAGCCAGGACGAGCCACCCTGTTTGGCCTTAGTTTGAAGCTTTTATTATTTTACATTAAGAAATTTGTATATATACGTAACCTTTTACATAGAATAATGATAATAATAATAATAATGAACACAATGCCGATCTTAAGTAAGAATTTGGTTTAGATTATACAAATTTGATGTACAATTTATGAGAAAATCAACTGCTTAAAATTTGCAAAATAGAGCTGGTTGGAAGTTGTAACAATGGAATGAATTACAAATAATTAAAGATCAAGTTGGGTTTACAATAAGCTGAACTCTCGAGTTTGACAAAAAATGAAACGAGATTGATGAACTCTGAAATCATAACGAAGCAGTTTTGCATATTCAAAGAGGTGACGTTCGGTGCATTTGGATTGCTCAAATATAATAGGAAACAATGATCAACCGTTGGTAAAATTTTGTGTATTGAGAAAGCCTGGTTTATTAAAATGCTCAATATACTGAGTTCATTAGATTACACACTTCGCCGCTCTTCCATATGAAACTCGAAAAGCAGAACCAATTAATGCCAATATAGAATATGTTTAAACATGGAAAAATGTATTTAAAAGAGTCTTGTAATGAGAACATCTGCAAATATTTTCTTTTAATCTAAACATTAACAAATGATGCTCAACAGGGGGAGAAAGGTGCAAAGTTGAAACTACATGGGTCTTGAATGATACATAAAGTCAATCAAGATGCCAACGATTCTTTCTTCTCTTGTTATAAACACACCTCTTTCTGCTCTGCAATTGCTTCTGTTTCATCCTTCGCTGGTGGTAAACTCTCAACCACCAAATTGACCAAATCATCAAGCTTATCCTCCAGACGGTCTTTACCCTTTTCTATAATCTTCACACCCAAAACGAACAGCCAATTAAATTAGACAACAAAATGATGCTTGCCCATTAACATATTATTATTATATAAAGGCTAGTTCATGCCCAATGCCGCGAATATTAAGCTTGATATAATTATGCTCACATGGCGCCGCCTAAAAAAATAAACCGTTTCGACTCTCCCACAAGTTTATCTCCACTGAAATCCAATCAAAACTGAAGCCAACAAAAACCTTACAAAATAAGAGTTTCCTTCAGTTCCTTAAATTATAGAAGATGATGAAGAACAATAAGGAACCATGGACATCTTCCATTTGTACCACAGAAGAGGTAAGATACCTTCCAAGTCCAAGTTAAATTCTAACACCTATACAAAACCCTTAATGTCAATTAGATAATCTTTCCCTACTATTTACAGCCTTTCATTCTTCACAATTTCATCACCGTCCATCAATCATGGTGCTGCTATCAAACACCGTCTGACAAATGGAGACACCAGGAAGTACAAAAAAACATTGCCCTGGTATTATGTGCTGAAATTGACAACAAACCTATTCAGTAGTAAAGTGAACTTACTGGAAAAAGTTCTGCACCACTGGATGGTCTAGTGTTGACAATGCTAAGCTTTTCTGCCATTGCAAGGCCAAATTCATCAGCTCGTTTCCAAAACGCTTTAATTACTTCTCTACTCTGCTTGCAAGCGGCACTATTGACCAGGTAATCAAACACCTGTAAAAAAAATGTATGTAAATCTTGCAAATGTCAGTGCAAACTCTAAAAGCATACCTCATTAACATAAATGATTCAAGCATTATCACCTTGCATTCAGACGACGTTACGGCTCCAAGAGAACCCAACAGATCAGAAGTAGCCCCCCTAGATCGTAGTAGGTTATAAACTTCATAGTTTGCAAGAACTTCAAACTAAGTCAGCCATTAGATACGCAGACAAAAACAAAGACTTTTAGGGATATAACATTTGTCGGCCAGGCTAAGTAGCTAAATAAGGTCAAAATAGTCATCAGAGTGACAATAGTCCATGACAGATATACAAGCTTCAACCTTTACAGATTATCA
Organism: Piper longum; assembly: GCA_032619315.1. Taxonomy (NCBI): domain Eukaryota; kingdom Viridiplantae; phylum Streptophyta; class Magnoliopsida; order Piperales; family Piperaceae; genus Piper; species Piper longum. The sequence goes on from JAVDBV010070585.1 coordinate 6,897, forward strand.
TTAAACATAAGTGTGACACAGAGCATTCGTCAAACATTAAAAAATTCCTCTCATTAATCAAAAACCAATGAAGCTACCTAAAATACACCACGAGACTAAGAAACCATTTACGTTGTGAAAAGTGAGCAGCTTAGCTATACTGAAATCCAACACGGGAACAAATTTTAATGCATTCATTCCGTGAAGGGAACATATAAGAAGGACTTCTAGACAGAATCAGCATAATAAAGTTGTCATTAACACATGGAACTAAATATTACATAAATATGGTAAGAAATGCTTACATTTTCATGGAAAAAATGAGAATAAAGCTGCTGTCCAGATAAACAGAATCGCGGAATGTTTACTATATCTCAAGTCACTGATCAACATTCAACCAGGAATTTTGTCTCAAATTAACCTGAAGAGCAGACAAAGATTGCCGCTGTAGAGGTCTTCCGCAAAAGAAACAAAATCTGACTATGAGCAAAAGATACAAGAATAAAATGAGAGAAAAGAATAGCATTAGTAATACATTGAAAAGTTATATACTTGGAATTCCATTACACTCATTAATGGTGTATCTATGCCAGAAACAACTGGAAAATAAAAGAGATACAGTGTCAATAGATATTGTCTGATGTGATGTCTGACTGATAAGGTTGGACAAGGCATTTCATGTGTTACTACGATTAAAAGCATTTACAGACATGTCATATAAGAAATATGATACATACAAACAAATACCCCACGAGGCCTAGACAACCATGAACATGATGTACATAGTTATTTAAAAGAAATAATCATTATAAGAGTCATCATTCGCATAAATATGAATTCAGTCTTTCATAATCTCAAACTTTAAAATGCAAACTTCACAATGATACAAAACATAATAGCATTGAAAACGGAGGCTTGTCAGTTATTAGAGGAGAAGAAACACAGATTACAAACCTCCCATAACAAATTTCCCCATATCATAAAATGCATTTAAGAATGAATATCACAAAAGCACTACTTCATATTGCCTAAATAAAAAAAAATATCACGCAAACAATAAACACCAAATTGTCACTCAATGAGTAATATAATCAATTATAAAAACTAAAAAAAGAAAAAAAATCGAACTCCTGCTCAAATTTTGGTCCCAGCCCTTCAATGGGCCCCAGACACAGGAAATTAACATTTCTTGCCTTCTTTTTTTTTTTTTGTGCCAATCAACGCTCATAAATCGAAAACAAATTTTTTCCCCATTTCTTTCACCCGATTTTCATTTCATGCCAAAAAATACAAACCCTAAGATCAAAAGTTTCAAAATTTAGGAGTAAAACCAACCACTACTAATTCATTCAGGCCTTGACCATTGCCGCCAGGACTGCAGATGAACAAAGACTGATAAAACATGATAGCAAACCACAATTCTGAGAGCTGATTCATCAAACTATCTACAGTAAATCACAAAATCCCTTCAAAAAAATATAAAAGTAAATAATAAGTGCAGGTTGGGATATTTCTTCATATAGGACAGCAGACAAATAACCCTTCACATCCAACACAATGAATAACAACAAGATAAAACAGCCTGCTACTAGGAGCCCATATACATAATCCATAATCCTAGGTGTTTGGTTGCGATAGAAAATTTTATATAAAATCTTCAGAAAATTTTATTAGGATTTTTGATTTGTTAAAATTATAAAAAATAGGTGAGCTTATATAAAATAATGTTTGGCACGTGCAATTATTTTTAAAAATTCTAATGATATTGTTTGGCACGGCAGCATAAACGCTACAAAACCTTCTATGAACATCTGCATGAACAGTTGATTCCAGCTACCACGCCCAAGGGAAACCACAAGTGGCACCGTGAAGGCTATCAGATTGATTAAAGAGAATGTGGTGACTATCAAGAACTATGGCGAGGAAACACCAAAGTAGTCGACGGAGCACTATTTCGTACCATAGATAGATCATGCCCATGCAAATATTCAACTAGACCAAAATTATAACCCACAAAGGTCCAGACTTGAATCAGAATAAGCGTCATTCTTACTTCAAGCAACAATGATGATCAAAAAATAAATACTCACAGATATACCCACTCACCTATTCACCCATCTCCTCACGACCAAGAAGACAGGCGATAAAGCAATATGGGAGATGAGTAATTAATAAATTTAAAAACAGCCCAATTGGTGCCAACCAAAATTCATCGCTAAAACAATAAGTTTATACCCAAAAAATCCAAAAAGAGACCATATTGACTGGGTATGTATGCATATGTTGCCATCTCGAAGACTTGCGCCTTCCCAAAAAAAACAAAAAAACAAATAATTGCATAACATAAAATATACAAACTTACCATACAACGAAATCAGAAGTCGACTGTGGTTGCTGGAGGAGAAGAAGAGTAGTCGGACGTCGGGTGCAGAAGAATAGGAGGAGGGGGAGGGGGAAGAGAGGGGGCGACGTGATGGCGATGGCGAGGGTGAGGGGGCGGGAAGGCGAGGGGAGGGACGCGGGAAAAATAATAAAAACGTCGACCTTTTTCATTAATATTTTATATTAAATTAATTTTTATATTAAAATAATTAAGGGCCACTATTATTTGTAGGGTTAAAATTGATAATCCTATTACATAAAAATTATTAGGGGAATTATAATTAGACTTCTGTTATACGTAGTAGAGATAAAAAACTTCACTAAGAAACATTATTAGTCTTATTTTTTTAACATCTTACCAAGCACTAGGTTAGCCCGTTATTATTTTTTTATTAAATTAAATAAGTCTTAAACGAAGATATTATTATGTAACGACCCGCCATTTTTTAATTAATTAATTGGGCCTAAATGGTCGGGTGTTACAAAAAAATCAAATCATAAATATGACTCATTCAAAGTAAACTATGTCTTAAACAAGATATAATAAAAATATTTGTCCCACAGTCTTAAAAAAATTAAATTGTATAAACATAACATGCAAAAACTTGAATTATAATATGGCAAATAAATCTAGAAATTTATTAATCATAAAAATAATAAATCATGTTATGATAGCATGCCTTCAAATAAAGAAATAAATTAACTACTTAAGCAAATATTCCACAGTCTTGGACCGTTTCCCGTAGCCACACTTATAACTCAAAAGACTAAAAAAGAAGTCTAATTTATTATCAATTCACCAAACCTACTTTGGTAAAAGAACTGTCCACCACACTCTTAAGCATCAGTCCAAAGTTGTTCACCTGCGGAGGCAATTCTGCTTTAGTGATAAAAACACTAAGTCGCATAATTACATGAAACAAGTCAATATATTCCACATCCTTATTTCTCAAGTCTTTTAGTTATTATGAGCCTATGCTGAACTCCAATTATGCCGGGAGGGGTGGCCACCCCATCCGGTTACCATCCCATGTATGCGCACACACGCTAC